>APFE031505080.1:18408-37686 GCA_000404065.3 Pinus taeda | reverse complement strand
TAGGTTGAAAGGAGACTTCTAGAAGACCCTTATGTGGCACTCTAAGGCCAAATTCGAATTTGGTTGGAAAGAATCATGTGATCATGAGGATATGTGTCACATCTCCTAATTGTATTGTAACTCTAAAAGACATGTGTCTTATCAGTTACTATTTTGATTAGGACTCTAGAGGTAGAGGGAGAGATTCATGGATTATCATTAATGAGAAGGCTCTCATCTTTTTGTATAAATAGGAGGTCTCTCTCCTTCATTAGTTAGTTCTTAAGCTTAGCTTATGAGAGTCTCTTTTTAGCCTCTCTTTAGTCTTTCCTTTAGCTTGTTAGTCTCATGGCTTTTGAAAGCTTTTTTACTTTGCACTTTTGAAGAAATTGAATAAAGCTTTGATGTTCTCAACATGGAAGGAGATGTGAAGTAGATGTCATGGAGCACATTAGGATGTAAGTAGATTAGATTTCATTTTGTAAATATTGCTTTTTTTTTTCATTCATGCAATTTTAAGTATGCTTTGATTTTATAGGTAGAAGGGGGCCCCTACCTTGTACAGTTTGAATTATTGCATTTGATTTTCTCCTGGGATTGTGTGTTGTATTTGCTTTAATATCTAATGGTAGTTGCAGTTGTCTTATTCATAGTGCTGCCCTCTTTACTCTGTTTTTCTAGAATAGTTTTAGTATAGTTTTACAAGTTGGATGCTAACTAATTTATGCTCTCTTTATCATGAATGGCTTATTTTTCAAGAGAACAGAACATTGATTAATTGCAGCTTGTATTTGAGTAGACTTGGCTTGTGATACTAACACTTTTTTTCCACTTGTTACACATAATCACATATGTAGAAGCAGTATGTTGGAAAAGGCTTAGTAGCGTTACAATTTGTCAAATAGAGTAGATTAGAGTTTTTTATCAATTCTTGGATTTGTCTTCAGCTACCTTCTAATCGTGTTTTATGCAATACTATGCGGTAGAAGCAGGGAGTTAGAAGGAGATCATCACTAACAACAATCTTTGAAGTGATTTTCTTCTTTTATTTGCAGCAGTATGGATAGAGACTAATGCCATTGGATTGTGGTCATTTACTTTCAAGTCATTTTGATTTATTCATTTCTTTCAAGTTCTTTTCTCTTACAAATTCAGCAAGCAATTAGAAATCACCATCCCACACACTTTCACTCATATAGAGATCACCTTTCACACACCTGCACTCATTTGTCTATAATCATCATTTCATTTTAGGAAGATAAGTTAATCATAAGCAACACCCCTAAACAACAAAAGCTCTAAGAAAGTTACTTAAGTACATATAGTACACCCTCACTTCATCAGTTTACGAGCCCCGGGTTGACAATTAATACTAGCAATTTAGATAACACTAAATTGACTAAACACGCACATCAAATAAACGTTGTAAATTAAACCAAAACACAATATAATAAGATGCATTAACAGGGGCTAACTACACAGTAATTGTAGAGTACTTCTCTTTATTGATATCTTCTAGTTTAATACATACTCTATCTGCCTTGTGCACACAGCTATAGGGGTCCGCGCACTCAGCTATTGACTTCCACCCTAGGCTTCTGTGCACTCAGCTACAAAGCCTCTACCTACGATAAGACCTGGAAACACTTAGACTTCTCTACCAAAACTCCAATGCTTCTTTTTTCTCCTCCAATGCCTAGAGCTTACTTACTTATCTCTTTTTTATACAATCCCATGGTCTTCGAAACATGGGTAGATCTTTACAGCCAACTTTATACTTTACAAAATAAGGGTGGACAACACTTTATGACTCTTGACACATTTGTGCTCTGTGACCACAAAATGTGGAGAATTAACAATTTTATTACAAAATTGTCCCAAAATATGGGCTTTTAGCCCCAAAGCTGCTCTTGAGGGAACCTGTTCCCAACAAGCCCCAAACACAAACATGGTGACTCATCCTCAAGTCACTCTGTGGGCATGGAGATCTTGGTGCAAAGACCTTCCAACTCAACCGGTATGACGGAAACCTCAACGAGGCACTATGCGGTCGCTTGCTTCACTTCTTCAACCAACTGCTCTGTCACTAGTCCTGAACTGTCAGCTTGAAGCTTCTGCTAAGTTGCTTGCATATTAGCAAGCTCGAATTCAATGGAGGTCGTGACCAAATAAGCATTGTCCAACCAGGGCTTCAAGAGCGCCTTTAGCACTGCTTCTTTGTGTTGCGTTGCATCTACCTATTCCTTTAATGTTTTGGCCTCTTGAAGTTTTGCCAGTGTTTGTGTGAGAGCGATGGTGCACGTTGTACCTTTTAATTCGTCATAGCACTATTGCAGTTCTCACGACTCTGTCTCTAGCCGTTGTACATTAAGATCCTCCTACAAACTTGTCAGGAACTCAAACGAGTGTTCAAACTACCATCTGTAGTTAGCTACTGCACTGTTTACTACCACTATTTCCTCTGTGACAGTGGTTGGGCACTACTCCTTTACTTCTGGTAGAGTTGAAGGCTGGGCCTTCAACTATAAATTTTCAATCTATCGGTTCATCTCCAGCTGAACCTTAGCCAACTTTGTGCAAGCATCACGCACCCTTATAGCAATTTTGTAGACTTATTCATCTACCTTTGCATCCTTAGGAATGGCCAATTCGCGGACCATTCAGTAAGCTTCCCTCACGGCCTTAATGATGTGTTGATTTGTGTTAGTAAGCTCCACCATGGATGTGAGGATGGTGTCTCACTGTAGGGCCATCTATACATTATTAATCTTCTTCTCGTTGATTACCTGCAGAGCACGTTGTCACAGCCGCTCAACTCTATGATCACCCCATCCTACAGTAGGTGGTGTGACTTGCCAGGAATTGCTACCAAGTTAAACCCCACTCCCTTGAGGGCGCTAACAGTAGGCTTGCCAGCTTCCTTTTCTATGCTTAGCACTCTATCTGGTAGCACTATCGCTTGCATCATCTTGGTAGCTTCTAAAGTACTGATCGTGAGGCTGGGTGACATCACACCAGCCTATGATGCATGGATCTGTAGTTGATGCAAACCAGACTGGATGGACCTCAATAGTTGTTGTTGTTTCTACTTGAATTGTTGTAGTATCTTTGTGGTGACATCTCGCACCGTGTCTCAAATGTCATTAAAATCTCCCTCTCTTAGGGTGATTGGTTCTAACGACATTTTACTCGCATTTGATTTCTTCTACAACCCCACTTTTTCTTCTTCTCTTGAATGTTTTATGTGGTACAATGCTGTTTGAGGGTCCGCTCCATGCTGCTCTGTTTGCTCGTCTATTTATTCCTCTTTTTTGGGCAAGAAGCACCTTTAACAAAGTCACACTCTATTATGCCTGTCTACTTTTCCACTTGCTTGGGCCTTTTCAATGTCTTCCTTCTTCCTCTTCTTAGGTAGCTATGCCATCTTGAGCTCGGCATCCTCCTCTTTTCACTACGCGGTAGACTTGCTTGACCCCACTTTCGAGTTTGAGGCACTGCACCACGCTACCAGCCAATAATCAAGAACTATATCAATTGCGTCATTCGTTGCCAAGTAAGGCAAGTCATGCCGCTTTTGCTCAGGGTCCTTCTATGCCCTGATCGCGATGCATTGAAATTTTTCCTTGAACTCCACGTTCCTATAGTTTGGCAAACACAGTAGGTGAAAATCGCAGTTTGTGATTGATATTCATACGTATATTCATTTCCATTAAGATCAAGAAGATCTTGCTATCCTTGATGCGTTGAGGATCCTTTGTCGCCCACAACAAAGCGTACTTCGCTGCTTCTTGAAGGTTCGATGCAATCGAGGGGAATTGAATGTCTTCCAGTAGCTTCAAGGCTACCAACACAATGGACAACGAGAGCCACACATAGTGGAAGGCCTTACTAAGCTTTTGTGCCTCGCGGCAGTTCATGGGTCTTCCCATCCACTCCCAAGTCTGCTGCAAAAAAAAAATTTCATCTAACCCCAGATCCAAAATAACCTCATCGATTTCATATTCTCCTATTTTTGTGGTGAGTCTCATCTCATGCCTTATCCTTGCCTTATGCTTACCAATCTTCCATACCATGCACAATTTACCTAGAGTGTTTCCAACGCATCTATTTATAACTTCATGTAACCCCATCACAACCTTGCTATCGCACAACAGCTTCATGCAGATCTCTAGAAGGGTCATAGGCATAGAATGGTCCATTTCCTGAAAAGGCTTATCTCAACTCCTTGAGTTAGAGGCCTCAGTGAAGCTATTCTTTGTTTCAATGAACATTTCTCTTGCGCGCTCCAAATAAAATTTAGCCTCCTTCATCAGAGATTTGTGAACCTATGCGCTATCTTTTAGTTGTTTCCCCTTATTGTCACCCATTGCAATTCCACTTCAGAGAACTATATTCACATTCAGATCCTCTTCGGAAGGCTCTGCCCTCATCATCTACCGGTTCTGAGTTGGATGTGGTGGTAACACCCCTTTGTCGCATATCCTCATTATCAGTGTAGGACAATCTTCCATCTCATGATCAAACTAAGTACAATATTTGCATGATGAACATGTTGGGTTAGTGCATTCAGGGGCATGGTGTCCTGGTCCTTCACAATTGTAACAGATCAGTTGTCCCTGACCTTTGCCAGGTCCTCCTCCACCTCAACCTTGTCCACGCTCGTGAAAGCCTATTCACGCCATCCCAGTGCCTTGGTCAAGAGGCCACATTTCTGCCTAAACTCTATAGGTGGGTGTTCTATCCATCATCAATTCGTAACTTCGGCAGTTGCACTCATCATGCCCTACCAACCTACATAAGTTGCATAATAGTTGTTCCGGTGTTTGTACAAACTTTTGTAGTAAATGACAATTATCAATCTTATGTTTCTCTACTACCTGACATATATCACACCATAATGCAGGCCCCACACTTGGTCCTACTTGAAATTCCAGCCTTAAAGGCATTGGTCCTCCTCCTGCAATATATTTTGTAAATACTGGGTAGTGGTCTTTGTCATGCCCTTGACCTTCACATTTTAGGCACCATATCTCCTTGTGCACCTTTGGTCAAATTGTTATGTCCTACTTATAACTTTGCATTTCAAGGCATATATATTTCAAATGCGCATGGATTTTCTTGACGCCCAGATTCGGATCTTGCATCAGTGTTGCATGCAGTCTTATTGCAATCTCCAAGGCCTTTGCCTAAGTCGTAATCTTCTATTGTGACAGTGCAACCCTTAGGTGAGGTAGGAGCGAAGCCATGAGTCACTCATGGTGTTGTCCATCTGTTAAATTCATATTAGCTTCGTGGATTTTACACTTCAATCTTTGATCCAATTCTGAAGGTGTCTCACTTGGTTTGATCATGATTTCCTTGAACCCCACAATCGATTGTGCCTCCGATTTAGGCCTACTAAACTCTTTATTCAGCGTGGTTTGGATCTATGCCAACCCAATGGTTGGTTTATCATTAGAGTACTTGATGTACCAAGTTAGCGTACGATACTGTAAAGCACTAACTAATGTTGCCTTCTTCATGTGATCGTCTGTGATGTCCTAAGCTTCCCATACAAATTTTACGATGAACAAAAACTAGTCTAGGTCCTCATTTCCCAATCCCTTAAACAAAGGCAAATACACTAAATTCACCATGCTGAACTTTGGTGGAGGTGGTGGTGGTGTGGACGAAGTCGCAAGTGATGGTGGTGAAGGTGGAGGTGGTGTAGGTGGATGTGGTAGTCACGAGAACCCTTGTTTTATCAACTAAACTACACTTCACAGAGAAGCTCTGTGCTACTCCCTCTTCATCAATCAAAGGAGATGAAATTAGTGAGCTATATTCAGGACCCTTTCTTCCTTTGTTCCTGTAAGCCTTTCCACTTCGCATAGCTCTAAACATCAAGGTAGCTTCATAACATTTTTTTCACACAATAACATCTTAATCCAAGTATTTAAAGACTTCAAGTACCTACCTTGTGGACCTTTTAAAAAGCACCGCTCTACCTCACTGTAATTGGCTGAGGTATCGACTATGAATTCTGTCACAAACCCTCCTATGATATGATTGATCCAATGATCAAAAATTCATGCAATCTTATCCTCAGAGGCTTCCATTCTTTGCACTAACTCTGGGGTCCAAATGATAGGACCGTCAAGCCTCCACCTTCCTTGGCTATCCTCTAGCTTTTTGATCCAATCGTATAACTCAATTGGAAAAGAACATAAAAATATCTCGTGGATTTATGTATATAGGTACCTGTCTAGCCATTGTTCCTTTGTCAACCATGGATTTCCTTTCTCCTGCACTATATATTCATGGATATTTTTATCCAACCAGTCTTAGATCTCTTTCTTATTTGGATTCCAATGATACGACATCACACATCTCTCATGTAGATTCCAGTACTAAAAATGGAACCATTTGTTGGCTTTGTGGGCCATGACCCAGGTTCAGCGTTAGTTAGCCAAACAAATCCCTACACTACTGGCCCTTTCGACATTGGCCTGTGGAGCACAGACTGAAGTCTC
Organism: Pinus taeda; assembly: GCA_000404065.3. Lineage (NCBI taxonomy): Eukaryota > Viridiplantae > Streptophyta > Pinopsida > Pinales > Pinaceae > Pinus > Pinus taeda. Next base: position 31,195 of record APFE031505080.1, on the reverse strand, counting down.
ACCCGAAGCAGTATGGGGGGATGCTGGAACCACGTTTCTTCACCTTGAGATGGTCGTGATGTCAGTTTATACCCTCTTCCCCTTCTTACGTGCAAGTCTCTAAGCCTTAGGGATCTTTCAGTCTACCCTTTATTTCACCCTTTAGTACCTCTGCGAAGGTGTACAATTGACCTCTGCGCAACCCTAACCCATGGTCTAGGTACTTTCGTGTAGCTATGATAATGTATTGTATAGGTTCCCAAGGTATCTCAAATTTTTCACTTATCTTACTAATCAATCACAATTAGCGTTACGTAAACTGATATCCTTACTTGTGTTCAATTAACCGATACAATCAAATACATTCACACATCAAATAAGCATTGTAAATTAAACCCAAAATGCAATATAATCAGATGCATTAACATGGACTAAATACACAGTGTTTGCGAAGTATTTCTCTTTATTGATATCTTCCAACTTAATACAAACTCTATCCACGCTACGCACATAGCTACAGGGATCCATGCACTCAGCTATGGACTTCCACCCTAGGCCTCTATGCACTCAGTTGTAGAGCCTCTACCTATGTTAAGACCTAAAAACACTTAGACTTCTCTACCAAAACTCCAATGCTTCTTTTGTCTCCTTGACTTTCTAGAGATTACTTAGCTTTTTTTTATACAATTCCATGGTCCACGGACCATCAATAGATATTTATAGTTGACTTGACGGTTTAGAAAATAAGGGTGCGCAACCCTTTATGACTCTTGACACCATCACGTTCCATGACCACAAAATGTGGAGAATTTACAATTTTATTACAAAATTGTCCCAAAATATGGGCTTTTAGTGCCAAAACTAATCTTGGGGGAACCCGTTCCCAACACTTTCAAAACTAGAATGTACAACTTCCTGATTTTCTAACTCAGATTCCAAATCTATACTATCATCTTGAAATTCATCTTTTGATTGAAAAAAAATTTCAATCTATTTATCATTTCCAAACACTTGCTAATACCTCATGTGATTTCGTACAGTTGGTCGATGTTTCACCTCCACTATGTATTCTTGATTAGGATAAGGCATTTTACAGGAGATGGTTGAAAAGGTCAATTTGTTTGGAATGATATTTTCTTTTCTTGGAATTGCAGAAAGGTCGTATATGCTTTCATCCTAGGGTGTTTAGTTGAATACTCTCCTTTAATTTGTTTTATAATTAATTCAACATCCCCTTGAATGGAGATCCTTTTTGCACCTAAATTTTTTAACAACTGCAATCCTAATATAAGGGCTTCATACTCTTCTATGTTATTGGTATATTGGAAGTTTATCTTGTATGAGTGACCCTCAACATGATTTATTCTTGTGTTTATCAACCATATTCCTGCTCCAAAACCATCTTTGATACAAGTGCCATCAAAGGTCATGTTCCAAAGATGTTTAGGAGGAGTATTTGGTTCCATTGTTCTTGTTTGGTTTGGGTTTGTTTTAGAAATTTCATTTTCATCATTGATCACCTGAGTGTTGATTTCCCCATCATTGTAAAGAGTGAAAGAGTCTAAATCTGTGTGGACAGAGTAAAGTGGATAATTGTGGGGTTTCTATTAACTACTCACCATGAATTTCATCAATGTTTCCCTATACCATCTTCTTTGATGCCCAAAAACTGGTATGGTGGCAAAGGTCATATCCATCTGTAGAGTACCTTGTAATTTTGCTCTCCATGGCCATGACAACAACATGCCATGCTTAGGGATAATATCAACAACCATTATGTCCATTACTAGACTTTTGTCAGGGATTTGAGCTAAAGTAATACATAGGTCTTTAATGAGACCTAAACATCTTACTTTGTTGGAATTAAAAGAATACAAGTATTTATAAGGTCTAGTAATGTCAAGTCCTAATTTCTCCATAACAGCTCTAGGCACTAAATTGTGGGAGGCACCAGAATCTAGCATAACATTATGAAGAATCTTGTCACTAATATTCAGCCTAACATAAAATGGAGGAACTCCTTCTTCCTGTGGTTTTCCCTCAACTTCCGATCCAAATAAGAGTTCAGGCAGGTGATCATTCAGATTTATAGAATCTATGTTTTCCCCTATGTTTAAAGCTTTCATGACTTGGGGTATGCATATGTTTTTGTTCATTAGCTCTGTTAGAGGAATATGAATTTTAGCTTTGCTAATTCATTCTCAATATTGAACGATGTTTAAGTATTAACTAGGTTGGGATGTTCAAATTGATCTGTCATTTCTTTTGTCATAGACTCTTTTTGCTAACTTGTGGTTGGGGCATCTATTTGAGTAGTTTTAAAAACACTGTCAATCTTCTTTTTGGTAGGAATTTCCACTTTCCTTTTACCTAAATTGTCAACAATTTTCTTAGGAAGACTTTCTGTGGTAATCCTAGGATCAGTTTCAGAGGGTTTTTTAGTAGAATTATTTGAGTTTTTGTTGTTTAAAGGGCCTAAATTATTTCTTCTCTTAAGGTTATACTGCCTATGGACCTCCATTATGGCATTTTCAAAACCTAGTTTATACTCATCTGATTCTTTAGAATCTATTTTAGTTTGAGCTAGGAGAAAAATTTCTTGCTCTTGTTGAGTGAGAAAAATTGTTTCATCCTCATTTATTCCCATCATGTTTATTTGATTAGACTCCAAATCTTCAATGACATTACCTTCATCATTAGTGTAGTTTTCCTGAAAAGGAGACTGAACTTGTTGGTCTAGACCCTTTTGTTATATTTGTTTGATTTAGGGAACATCCATTCTAATGTTCTGGTTTCTATTTTGAGGAGAATTTTGGTTCACTCTTACTTGAGTTTGGTCATTTATGTTTACTATTTGCATCATCTGATTCACTATCCTCACTAAGCTATCAATTTTATGATCAACAACAAAAGTGGAAGGCTCTTCTTTTTCAGCTCTCTCTCTCTAAGTTGATATTCCATGTCTACTGAAACCATCTGGAAAATTAATTAAAGCTATGCCAAGGGAGGGCTTGATGTCTATTGGAATGGCATTAAAAATAGTATTAAACTATTCACAGTATTCTTCGACACTTTCATTCGGTTTTGTTTTCAGTCTTTTATATTCCTTTAAGAGTCGAAGTGGATTTTTCTTGATCTCCCATCTACTTAAGAAATCCTGATGGAAAGCATCAAGGTTGGCTATACTTCCTGTAGGTAAACTCCTAAACCAGTTCTTGACATCAACTCCTAAACGTTGAGCAAACAATCTCATTTTTACATCAACTTCATCTACTTCTTGAAGGTCAAACACATCATTCATTCTATTCACATGTTGTTGAGAAGTATGAGAGCTAGCGTTATCAAAAATTAGAATTTTAGATTGATAATATCGAAGCATAACATTTAGCTTGCCTAGTAACACCAAAGGTTCATACCTACTTGCCATAGTTGGTCTAGAAGATTGATTAGAAGTTGGTCTTGTGGTAGGTGTAGTTGTGATAACTAGAGCGATAGTAGGAATAATAGTCTGAGATATCACAAGTGAGGAAGTAAAAACTATGGAATGACTAGGAGTAGGGGTTTGTAGATTAACAAACTAGGAAGATTGGTTGGACAAAGAAGCTACTACAACAGTTAAAGTTGAAAGTTCAATAGATTGTTGAATATAAGCTTCATCAATGGCTTGGTTTAAAACCAAAACTAGATCCTGTAATTTATCAAATTTTTGTAGGGATTCAAGATCAGGATTTGTTTCAAAAGTCTGGTTTTGGGGGATATATGGTTGTAGTATGGTTTTTTCAATGACATTATGATCTACCAAAGTCTCATATCTTGATTTAAACAAACTATGCTGGAAAGGTAAATCAAACTCTATGTCTTGAATAGTTTCAAATTTCTCTAGAAGAGAGTTAGACCTTGACAAAGGACTATTCTCAAGAACAGAATCGAACCTAGACAATGGACTATTACTACCTTGACTCTTTATGAAGCTTTTATTTCTCACTAATTTCTCCGAATTATCTAGAAATTCAAGAGGTTTAGGATCAGGGTGAGCTCTAGTGAAGATTCTTTTGGGAGCCAGGTCTATTAAAATTCATTACACAACTAATAAAATCAAAATTAAAAACACACTCAATTATATATAATATAACAACCTAATATCAGATATTTCATGATCATAATAGCAATTCTTGTTTAATTGGAATACTGATTAAACCAAAGATTAATGATTTTTCAATCTAAAGGGTTTTTGTTGCCCAATATGGTCACCACTATGTTGTCATTCTTTATTTTTGAGGTTCAGGGAGTAAACACATAGGAAAACATAAAAATCACTTTGGGAGGTAGGATCTAGCCCTGCCAGCTTGAGAGAGGGATCTCTCTGTAAAATTTAGCTTTGTTTTATGTAAATTTTAGGCTAGTTATGACTATATTGTTTGTTTTGATGTGATTGGTTTAGTTGGTTTAAGTGTTATAATTCCATTGGGCTATGGAGTATATAAATTAAATTGTATTTTGCATAAATTTTTAGAGGAGTCCTCACAGGGCAAGCTAGGTTGCACTATTTGGATCTTTTCAGAAATTAAATGAATTGTTCAATAGTAGAAGCGTAAGGTTTAGTAGAAATCAAGAAGAAATTAAGAATTCCTTGATTTGAATTCAATGGAAAAAATTAAAATTACCAACAACCAAAATAGGGTGCTCTAAGTAACAAATCCTATTTATCATAGTTTCTATTTAGTAATTCAGATATTTAGAATAATAGATAAAGAAAAACAATGTTTAAACATATAAACAGAAGGAAAATGGTACACCAGATGAATCGTGTGAAATGTCAATGTATTATTGATGCTCCAACACTTTGAAAATTACAATATGCAGAAGAAATTACATTCAGAAATCAACCCTTAATACTTCAAATAGTGAAGTATTTATATTGATAACTACAAAAATCCTTTACAAAATCATTGTCAAACTGACAGTGTATTATTAGCCTAATTAAAAAGAATACGATTAATTCCTGGCAGAAAAATAGGCCGCCTAAACATCTGGAAGGAAAGGTGGCTCTCTATTGATGGATTCGATTTTTGACTCCCCCTAAAGCTGTACTACTTTGATGTGCGAACCAATGTGCTAGCTGTTGCACTGAAAATTGTCTTACTTATCCAAAATTACCCTTCAATCTAGTAAATAGACTAGTTCTTCCCATATATTTTCATTGGGTATGGTCAATTTTTCTACCCTCTAATAAATTTCATCTACCTTTGTGTATTTGGAAAAATTCATCTTCGCCATTAAAATGTGTTTTACCTCATTCTCTATGTAGAAAGCATTTGACATGGTTTCCAAAAACACCCTTGATTTCATATTGCCCTTGATTCCACTGACCTTGATACTTTTTCTAGCCATTTATTTCACCTTTAGGACATAGTCTTCCTGAGTGATTAATTTGTCATCTATTACATAGATGCTCGGTAGTCCTTTATAGATCAATGCTTCAATTTTGTTAGTGAAACTATTTACTTAGAGATCCAAGGGCTAACATCTTTCTTCCAAGTGATCCATAAGGTTCCTCTTTGTGAAGACTTTCTTTACTTCCAAAATAGTAGCAGTTCTATCGTTGATTACTACTTCTTCAAGTTCATATTTGGACTTAGAATTCAGGAACCTGATAATGTTGGAGGCTTCTATGGGCATCTCTCCAATATTCTCCCTTCCCTACATAATGGTTTCTGTAGCTTTTTCTATTGGCTCCTTTTGCCCAAATATGATTTGGATAGAAGGCCAAATCTCATCCATACAATCTAGTATATTCATCCCAATGGTTTCCTTGGCTTGGGCCAAGGTTTTACCAATTGAAGTGTCCCTTTTTACCTTTTGCAACCTCTACAACAATCTCTATGATTTCTACCTTTCACTAACCCTAGAAGCTTCAACTTTGGCATTTTCTACCTCTAAACCTTTGAGTTGATCCTGCAAAATCTTGATTTATTTTGATTGGAGTGACATGTTCTCTAGTGTCTTGGTCACCTTTTCAGTGCTTGTAGTAGGAGTGGAAGAAGTAGTTGCAATGATTGCTCCTATTACTAGAACATGAGAAATGGGTTCTTGTTTATCCTTTCTCATTTTCTTCATCTATGCCTCCATTTGTCTAATCTGTGTATTCTTCTCTATGATCACCTTCATCATATTTTCCTTCTATGCTTCATTTTCTTCGATGTCCTTGGTCAATGGATCTTCTGTGGCTCACAGCTTAAGCTGCTTTCTCAAGGATACAATGTCCAGATTATTCTTTTTAATAATCTCCTCGAAAAAATTGACATCTTTTAGGTCATACCCTATCTTAACCACCAAGTCTTCCAAGGACTTGATCCTATTATCCTTTGCTAAGGAGGACACCTTCTCCATTTTCAATTGTGACTGAAAAATGGCAAATGAAACCTGCAATTTAGATAGTCACTATCAGTGTTAGTCAATGTGGAAGATATCATCTCACCAATTTGCTTGTGCATCTCCATTTGATCAATGGGATGAATGTCTTTGGTGTTGAACTCAAAGCTAGTGCTCTTGTAGTTTGCTGCTCTTTTTGGCTGTGGAACTTGGGCCTCAAGGAAGGCCATCTGCATTTTCCCATGCTTCGTGTCAAATATTGACAACAACCTACTCTATCAGCTAGAATCTCATTTCTGAGCTTAATCTCCCTGTACGTGTCAAAAATTGTGTTCTCTTTTTATGTTTGGACATTCTATGACTCTAACTCAATTTCTTTATGATCTTGTGATAATGAAGTACTAGTACGAGATGTTGTAAATTTGTTGGTTGCAGGTGGTGAATATGTCATTATGATGGAAACCTGCTCTTCTATTTCTTTGTCCTCCTCTACTCTAGGAGTAGACTTTGTCCTCTTACTAATCCTGAACTCTTTGGCTTCACTCCCAATTGTTGATGAAGATCCTCCCTTCCTCTGTCATTTTCTTTATTTTTCTTGAGGAGTGGGAGTCTGCAAAATTGAGGTAGAAGAGAGCTATTCTTCAGCTCCCTGCAAAGTGTTTTCTATCCATTCTAGTTGATTGGCTTACTTCTCTATTTTAGGCTTGAAGTATGAATATAAGGAGTACTTTTATTTTCCACTCCGAGTTGAAATAATGCCACAAGGGTTATAAGACCAAGTAAAACTTAGAATAAAATTCATTTATTTAAGCATCTTACCAGGTTCTTTAGTTGTTGTCCTGGTATTACCCACAAATGGGCCCACCTATTTCATTATTCTAAACTGCGATTTCTTCTTGGCCACTACAAAATAAATGTCATCTGAATTCAACATTTGTGTAATATACTTTAGGGAAAAAAATCCTCATGGGGGGGTGCTTGGGGAGTTTGCATGGTGCCAATTCACAACCATACACCTTGATCTCTATGTAATTTTGGTATAAATACCAATCCCCAGTCTTTGCTTGATTTGTTAGGTGCAAAATTCTCTTGACTTCTTCACTGCTTCTGGCATGAATTGCACTATTAAGGATGTTTATGCCTGGATGAACAAAATATTCAATGAAATTCTTATAAGGAAACTCTTGTTGTTCCTTAATGACCAAGGATTTCCAAAAGATCTCTGGTTGCTGATTTCCTGCATCATCAAGCTTCTGCATTATAAAATTGAATTTGTCTGCGTGATAGTAAAGGAACATATAGACCAAAATGGAGGTGTAATTAAACACCTGTTCTATGGGAAACTTTATGAATTATTCATGAATAATGTCAACCAAGAATTGATTGAAATTAGACACAATGGAAGGCTTGCTGTCTATGGAAAAAATGGAGAGGAATCCTAAAATGGGATCCTCTACCCACTGATAAGAATAATAACCTAAAATATAGGAAATAATAGATATAATTTGTTTGGCCTGATCAGGGAAGATGGAGGAAGGATATGGAAGATTATTTTTAGGTACCTGGACATTCTCAAGCAAGAATATTTCGAAAATTTTAGCTCTGGTGGTGAACTCCAGCTTCTGATAAAGCTACGTGAGGGCTTCTATGGAGAAAGGAGTATTATTTTCCATAGTGGGAACCAAAAACATTTGGTCAATGGACTAGGTAGTAATTGTGAAGAGAGTGTCACTTGAGGGGGCCATGATAGCTCTTTGAGCAGGGACATAACATGCTTGACACCTTTAAGTAAACTCAGGGGCTTGGAATGGCAAGGGGAAAATATAATGGGGAATATTGGACTCCCAAAGCCCAATTTAATCATCTTTATCTGCATGTTTGTCTTCTAAGCAACAGTATAATTCAAGAAAGTTACAGTCACATTGGATTTCACTAATCCTATAATTCCTGTCATCTAGAGGGATATGATCTAAGTCTATGCAGGGGGAATCAAAGGATTGACAAGTTTATCCTGGGTTTTGCTTTTCGGAGGCATGATTTAGTAGTGAAGAACAAGAGGAATTAAGTGAAGTACAAGAAGGAATTAATAGAGGAGCTTACCAAGAAACAATTTGGATAACAAATTTTCAGGTGAAAAAACAGAGGATTGTCAACTGTTAATTTCTATCTTGGTCTGGTGCAGGAAATGTTTTTGAAAGCACACACCGTGTATAATTTGTTAATTGTAGAGAATGAGTAGTGGAAAGGCAAGAGAGAAGTGGATTCAATAACATTTAAATAGTTCAGGGAGAGCCTTGTTGGAATGGTGTGGGACTGTTATTTTTCAATTGGTTACTCGAGAAAATGGAATTAATGTCAAATAGTTATTTCTTTGTGGGGAATGCATTTAATTGGCTAATGGTTATGTGATGTGGTGGGAGGAGAGTGGTAGAGGAATTGTGGTGGGGCACGATAGAGAGGGTGAGAGAAAGGTCGTTTTGAGAGGGGGTAGGAAGTGGTAAGTGGGATTGGACCTCGGTGGGGAGTGTGAGAATTCATGAGAGGATGACATGTAGGGTATGGGGCCCAATGGGAGAAATAGATTTTCAGACCCCCCCTGGCAGTAAAGGCAGGATGTAGATGGGGGGCCGAAGACGGATGAGGGTCGTAGATTGTGAGCGGGATCAGATCTCAATGTTTCGATGGTGTTGTCCTTTAACAGAAAACAACAAAGTAACTTTGTCTCGATGTACCTTTTCACTTTTTCTTTTTCAAACTTAGGACAAAGATTAAAATTAAAACATGTAAAGACACCTTTATCCCATCGTTGATGTTTTCCCTTTAGCCTATGATTAAAACTTTCGATAAAAAATGATATAGGAAAATATTTATCAAATCATCTAATCTACCTACCCATAACTAAGCTAACATTTTGTATTCTTCAAAACGATGCACGTAGACAAGCAAACCCACTTTATTTTCTTTTATTATAGAATGAAAAACTATCTAACCTGTTAGCACTCAAATCCGCCTTAGGCTGAAATAAGGCAAGACTCAAGGCCACATCAAACCACGCTCAGCCTCATAGCTAGCCCTACGAGGACAGGAGAGGGCTCTCTCCAGGTCAAACTCGGCAAAAGATATTCGAAAAGGCTCGAGATGACCAAATTGATGACTGATTTTAGGCTAGGTATTTGGTACAAAGATTTTAGGATTGATTTTTTATGATTTTGTTGAAGTCAAGGGAAAGGCAAATTTGGGTGCGGGGATGAGGCACAGTTTTTGCAGAGGTCCACTTGGGGAAAGATAGGCAATTGTTTTTATGCCTTAAAGCAAGTGAGATGGATAGATCAGACCGGTGAGAGGCTAAGGAGAGCAAGAGGTCTCAAGGATTCTCCTTAAACTGAAGAAAACATAGAATATTAAACAAATTTAAAGGCAGAGCATGGCAATTTCATGGGTTCTACCTTAACACTTCATTTGCTTAATAAGAGAAGATTCAATAAACATAATTATGCACATACATAACTTACAAGAACTGAAAGAAACACACCATTAAGACATAAAGCCACATGAATCCCAAGTAGTGCTGCAAAACCCTGGTCTTTCATTTGCCAAATTGCTGATAAAATATGTACAATATAGTCTCAAACTATCCCAAGAGTCCAACCTCTACTACTGAATGAAAAATTACATATATAGACCAAGCCAAACCATTCCCTAACCTCTAGGGGTCTAGCTCCTCCTTCTGGGAGCTGTTTCAACCAATTCTAAACTGAGCACTACAAACTAGGCAATCAAAACAATTTGCCTCTATAAACTTGGAAACCAATTCATTCATTAATTTTTTACCATTTTATGAATGAATCTTCTAGAATAGGTAAAAAGTGCCATGTCAATCATGAAATTACATTAGTTACATCAAAGAGGGTGAAAATGCTGGGTTGTGTTATATTCTTTCCACGACTAACCTACGTAGTGAACCAGGGGGTTAGAGGGGGGGCGGAGCCCCCCCTTCGCCGCGCCGATTGCACGGCAGGGGGGTCACATGGGGGGCGGCAGCCCCCCCTGTCCGAGGGGTTTGAGGGGGTCGGGTAGCCCCCCTCTACGGGGTTCGGGGCAGCGCCCTGAGAAAAACAATTTTGGACCCTATATTAGGTTGGACGAACCTACCTATGGTTTTTCGGTCCATGGTTTTGGACGCGATGGTTTTCAGTCCATGGTATTGGATGCTTCAGCATGTATAAATATGTATTATAACATTGAAAGGAACATAATGAAAAATCAAGCTGGTAGTCTCGATTTTGAGATCCTGTGGGAAATCTCTGTGTATATGAGTTTTATGTGTTATGCTCTCGCAGTTTTATTTTTCCTGTGATTTAGAATTCGTATGCAGGTAATTTCTGTATGGGGTTAAAACTTAAATTTGGTATCAGAGATGCTTTGGCTTCAAGGGGACGCCTTTGTTGCTGAGGGGTTTCGCTCGGGCCTGTGGTAGATCCTGTTCAGTGGGAGATCTGCGAGATCGATTCTGGTGGTGAAAGAAGATGGCGAGCAACGGAAAGATAGAGATTGAGAAGTTCAATGGTCAGAGTTTTGAGTTGTGGAAACTCAAGATGGAGGATCTGTTGGTGGATAAAGATCACTGGATCGCGGTAGATCCGGGTACTAAACCACGAGAGTGACCGATGAAGAATGGAAGAAGTTGGATCGGAAGGCAAAGAGCACAATACGATTGTGTGTCTCAGATTCAATATTTTTGAATGTATCAGGGGAAGCTACGACGAAGGATTTATGGGACAAGATAGGGACTTTGTACCAATCTAAGTCTCTGGTGAATAAACTGTTCCTGCGGAAAAAGCTGTATAACCTGAGGATGAAAGATGGAGACTCGGTGACAGAGCATCTGAATGCGTTTAATACTATGGTAAGTCAGTTATCATCTGTTGATATTAAAATTTCAGATGAGATAAATGCATCAGTTCTGTTGTGTTCTTTCACCAGATTTGTGGGATAGTCTGGTTATTGCAATAGGTAGCAATGCAACTGCTTTGCAGTTTGATGAAATAGTCTCAGCCTTGCCGATGGAGGAGATGAGACGGAAAAATATGGACAACCAGAATGGTGATGCCTTGTTTGTATGAGGACGGTCCCAGAACAGAAACAAAATAAAGTCATCGAGTGGGAGATCTAAATCTAGAGGGAGATCTAAATCTCCAGGAAAACCTACAAAGGTGGTGTGCTGGAAATGCGGAAAGGAAGGGCACTTCAGAAGGGAGTGTAAATCTAAGGCTCCTGATAAAGGAAAGGGATCTGATGATGCTCCTTCTGCAGAGGCAAAAACCACCTCAGATGAAGGTGTGGTGATGTGTACTTGGCTTCTTCAAGTACACATGTAGATCATGAGGCATGGTTAATTGACTCGGGTGCATCCTTTCACTTCACTCCCCATAAAGAGTGGTTCTGCGAGTATGAGAAATACGATGGTGGTGATGTCTTCTTAGGAGATGATAGGAAGGCTAGAATCATTGGTTGTGGAAAAGTAAGTTGAAGTTGCAAGGTGGAAGGGTTAGAACCCTTCCGGGTGTTCTGCATATTCCTGCATTGGCCAGAAATCTGATTTCTGTAAGCAAGTTGGATGATGCAGGTGTAAAGACAGTGTTCGAGCAGGATACCTGCAAGATGGTTCGAGGAGCATTGGTATTGATGCGGGGAGTTCGAATTTGAACTCTATACAAGCTGCAAGGTAGCATTGTTGTTGATGGGTGCAATAGTTCTATGGTTCCTGGAAATGGAGCAGAAAATCTAGTGGTCTCTGGAGAGAAGACCATGTTGTGGCATCAAAGGCTTGGACATATTGGAGAGAAGGGCCTTTGAATACTTCATGGAAAGGTATGAGTAATAGCTCTCTGGATTTTGATTTCTGTGAAAATTGTGTATATGGGAAGCAGAATCGAGTGTGTTTCCTCTGGTGGTAAGAGGACGAAACAAATATTAGAGCTTGGGCACAGTGATGTGTTTGGACCTGTGAAAGTTCCATCACTGGGTAAGTCTGTGTACTATGTATCATTTATAGATGACTTCTCAAGGAATACATGGTTATATTTCCTTAAGAAGAAATCTGAAGTCTTTGACAGGTTTAAAGAATTTAAGGCTCTGGTGGAAAATCAGACAGAGAAGAAGATAAAGGTACTGAGGACAGATAATATTGGAGAATTCTGTAGCAAGGAATTTGAAGAATTTTGTAAGAAGTGTGGTATAGCACGGCAGAAGACTACTCCATATACACCTCAGCAAAATGGAGTCGCAGAAAGAATGAACAAGACGTTGATGGGAAGGGCAAGAAGCATGCTCAGTGGTGCTGGGTTAGGACAGGAATTATGGGTAGAGGCGGTGGATACTGCATGTTACTTGGTCAACAGGTCACCTTCATCAGCGTTGGAGGATAAGACTCCAC
>APFE031505080.1:1040-16911 GCA_000404065.3 Pinus taeda | reverse complement strand
AATATGTATTGTAACATTGAAAGGAACATAATGAAAAATCAAGCTGGTAGTCTCGGTTTTGAGATCCAGTGGGAAATCTCTGTGTATATGTGTTTTATGTGTTATGCTCTCGCATTATTATTTTTCCTTTGATTTAGAATTCGTATGCAGGTAATTTCTGTACGGGGTTAAAACCTACAGAAAATTTCCATGAAAAGTCAAAACTGGTCAAAAGCTGCATTGTCCTGAGCTGAAGGTGCAAAACTGGCCAATTTCCCCAACGCATAGCGCACCATTTCTCTACGCGTAGCGCGCCTTTCAGGCCAATTGTGAGGTACTTCCTGACATCCAAATGAGGCACAAGTGGGCTTGTTGGAAAGGCGTGGATGTCTACTTTCCAACCCAAGTGGAATTTTTCAATTTGGTGTCCATGTTCTCCTCCAAAATTGCAATCTCCCAAGACTGCTTCCTGTGTGTCCAAAAAGTGGTAGAAGGTCATTGTTTGCTTGTTTTTTGACCTTTTGGGGGCTCAAATCTCAATAAAACTTCTTGGCCATGGATGAGCAAGTGTATCTTGTCATGAAAAATCCAAAAATGCAAACCTTTCCTGAAATGGACCTCCACAACTTAAGGGTAGAGCGCGGCGCGCTACACGTTGAGCTTGAGCCCTACGCGTAGCGCGCCTGAGCCCTATTCGTAGTGCGACTTTAAGATGCTTTTTAGAGGCCTTCCCGATGTCCAAATTGGGCGCAGGATAGCTATTTCGAAAGTTCTCTGAGTCTACATTCCAACCCAAGTGGAATGTTTCAATTTGGAGTTAATTTTCCTTGTCAAAAATCAAATCTTCCAAGACTAGTCAAAATGTGCCAAATGAGGCTGCCTCAAGGCAGAGTGCTGTTGCAGTCAACTTTTTAATGCCTTCCTCAAATCCACATTGAGCTCATGATAGCACATTGGAAAGATCTTTGTGTCTAGTTATCATTTGAGTCATCAAGAAAGTCCTTTGGCCAACCAAGATAGGAGAAAATTTTATTTTCCCAAGGTCACTTCAGAGGTGCATTCGATTCTCCTGAGACAACGATATTTTTGACATTTCTCTAAAACCATGACACCTGTGTAAAAATTGAAGGAGGTTTTTCTTCCTTGGCATGTTCTGGAAAAACATCTCTCTCAGGTTTCCAAAATTCATCTTTTATTGCTCAGAAACATCATTTGAGTAAAACCTACCTCGATGTGTGGAACAATGGATTTTGTCGAAATGAAGCGAAATGAAGGGGATAAGAAGCTTCTAAATTCTTGGGGAAATTTTTGGAAGTAGGGAGGGATGTTAGGAAGCAAGGGAAAGTGGAATCGCGGAGATCAAGTGAGGGGAAGGGGTCCAAACGGGCAAAACACAGGCCTAGCCTAGAAAATTGCCAAGTTGTGGCAAGAAACTACGGTTTGTGCAAAAATGAGGAATTTGGGGGATCTCAGTCATGGGAAGTGTTTGATAAGGTACATGAAAGATAGGGGAATGTGTATGAACATCTGGATATAAGTTTTGTCGATGGTTTGACCGTCCAAGAGAAATTTCCTTCAAAACCCTAGGAGAGGGAACTGACCTTACCTAGGCGCAACTGAAGCATGAACAAGATGTAAAATGACTCATTAGACATTGACATGATAAGGAAAACCCTATGAATGATGATAGACTCAGATGAATGATGACATTTGGACAACTTTAGAGGGAGTGAAAGAAAACCCTAGACCTAATGCCTAGTGACCAAATTTTGCTTGAAGACTCTTTGAAATGACAAAATTTGACCCGAACACTCTGAGACCACTTCGTAAGAGCATATTTGATCACTGGAGGAAGGCTGGAAAGACTGGCACTAACATAACCTATCCCTTATTTTTCCTATTGATTCAGATTAAACAGTTGAATCAATGTCATTTTCTACCTCGTATTGATTTTTCCAGATTAAAATGTTTGGTAAATCTTTATTCTCTAACCTAATTTACATAAATTTAAAGAAGTTTAAGCATGATTACACTGTATGATTAAAAAAGTAGCTAGATATTATGGAATTTTGAACAAACTGCACACAATATTTGTTTTACAATGATGAAGAGAACTAACTATCAGCAATGACATTTATATTTGCAACACTTTCAATGTTATTCTTTTTTTGTTTTCTTTTGATGGGGTTCTATTTTTTATTCTTTTTTCAATATTTTTGTTTTTCCTATTTTTTTATTTTATTTATACCCTCTTTTTCGTTTTTTATTCTATTTTTTATTATTATTTAGAAATCATTGGTAGATTGACAAGTATTTAGAATATAAGATTCATGAGATACAATACTCAATTACCTTGAGATCTTATAAATTATAGGACCCTAACAGTGTCTCCAGCTGGGGATGACACTCTCCATGTGAGGTGCCAAGAACATTTGATCAGTAGCCTTGAGTGTTCTATTTTAGAAATATCCACTTATTATCTCCTTTTGCTATAGTACTTATGGTAACATATCAATGGAATCTTATGGCCTTCTCTGTGAGCTTCGACTTCTGTGAATAGGTCACCCAATCAAAATAATAAAGACAATGATATTTACAATGATCAGTGCTAGAAAACATCTCCATTTCTTTAAGAAATAGTGTTTCAACATTCTCCCATTCAGAGGTCCACTAGGCATCTCTGTACCATCTAGATCTTGTAGAAAGAATGCATTGTGTGCTCTGAAAGCATAAATGACATAAGGGTCAGTCCATAAATTGTCAAATTTTCCATGCTTTCCTTTGTCCCCTCTTTTGTAATCCCATTTTAAAACTCTATCACCCAAGGTGAAATCATCTGCTTTGGTTCCTCTATCAAAAACCTGTTTCATGTTCTCTTGGATGACCTGAGCCTTATTACATACTTCTTCCCTGGACAGTTGCAATTGGTTTTTCTGATCAATTCTCCTTTAGATTTTATTTGACTCAACCTATAATTCCTTAATTATCTTCATGACTGGAACTCCCAATGAGGATGGAATAAAAAAATCCATTGCATAAACCAATTGGTATGGTGACACCCCAAATTATTTATTTGTGGTGAGACTATAAGCCGAAAGTGCATTTATCAACTTGTTGTGCCATGACTTTTTGTTCTTTGCTAATAGATTCTTAGTAATGTTCACCAGAATTTTATTTGAAGATTCAGCCAACCGATTACCCTGTGGGTAATAAGTAGTTGAATGTCATAAAGTGATATGGAATTTGGTGTAGAAATCTATCATTTTCTTAGATCTAAAGGCTGCAAAATTTTCTGTAATGAGCTTGTTTGGACAACCAAATCTAGATAAGATATTAGTTTCTATAAATTTGATGATGACAACATATGTTGCTAGTCTGGAGGGTGTGGCCTCGAACTTTTTATTGAAGTAGTCAGGAGTAGTGAGGATCCATTTATGTAGGGAAGAGGATGGTGGATGGATCTCTCCAATGAAATCCAACCCCCATTGTTGGAAAGGACTTTCAAGAGATATGAGTTTCAAAGGTATAGGCAAAATCTTTCTTTTCCCTTCAAAGATTTGGAATTTATTGCAAGAAGTTACCTTCTTATGAACATATGGGAAAAGGGTGGGCCAGTAAAAACTAGCTCTAAGGATCTTACTAACTATGGTTTTCTAGTAGAAATTGCCACCATACTCACCTTCATGGAATTCCTGCATTATTATTTCTACATCATCTTTCAACAGACACTTTAGTATAACACCACCAACATCTTTCCAATATAAAACATTATCTATGATGTGAAATTTAAATACTTTTAGGTTCACAAATCTAGCCTTTGTTTTAGTTAGACCAAGAGGAGAATTTAAATTGAATAAAACATAAATAAGGTTGGCATACTAGGGTGAGGTCATGAAAGCCTCATCTAGTTGTGGAGTCACATGTTCCTCTTGATCATGTAATGAAGCTACAAAATTGATATCCAAAGTGTTGAATCCAGATTCAACCATCAATTTGGCTAATCCTTTTCCTTTGATAAGTTTCGCTGGCTTGATTTCCATGTCATACTCAAGAATGATGGCAATCCATTTGCCTCTTTTACTATATGGTCCACTTTGTGTCAAAATATCCATAACTATAACATTTGGTACATAGGAAATTATGTAAAAATGAAGGATATATACTCTGAAATCCTGAATTGATTTTATCAATTAAAAGGTATTTTTTTTCCATTATATTATATTTGAGTGCAACATCACTGAAAGACTTGATAAGGAAAGAAATGGGATTGTTCATATCCATCATCTTTTGTCTATAAAAAGACAACTGCAACAACATGTTCAAAAGAAAATGAAAAAATGAAAAAAATCTTAGTAAAATCTGGACCGATAAGGACTGGTGCTTTTTTCAAAGCTTGCTTAACTTGGTAAAATGATTGCCTAGATTGAATGTTCCATTTGATTTCTGAATCTCTTTTTAGCATGTTCGTTATGTTTTTGAGAATTTTTGCAAAGTTAGGGATAAATATTCTTAGGAAGTTTATTCTACCAGTAAACGATTGAAGCTCCTTAATGTTTCTTGGATGATTGATTTTCAGAATATCTTCAATCCTTTTGGGGTCAATTTTAATACCTTCATTAGATATGATATGAACAAGAATTTTTCCCTCTTCAAGGCCAAACATTGTTTTCTTAGGATTTAATGAAATCCAAAACCTTCTACATTTCTCAAATACTCTTCTCAGATGTGACAAATTTCTCGATCAATTTCATGTAATTTATCAAATTGTTGTAGGGATTCAAGATCCAGATCTATTTCAAAAGGATGGTTTTGGGGGATATGTGGTTGAAGTATGGTTTTGTTAATGACATTATGATCTACAAAAGTCTTAGATTTTGATTTAAACAAACTATGCTGGAAAGGAAAATCAAACCCTATGTCTTGAATAGTTTCAAATTTCTTTAGAAGAGAGTTAGACCTTGATAAAGGACTATTCTCGAGAAGAGAATTGAACCTAGACAATGGACTATTACTACCTTGACTCTCTATGAAGCTTTTCTTCATCACCAATTTCTTTCGGTTATTTAGAAATTCAGGAGGGTTGGGATGAGGGTGAGATCTAGTGAAGATTATTTTGGAGTCAGGTCTGTTAAAACTCATCACACAACTAATAAAATAAAAATTAAAAAAACACTCAAATATATACAAGATAAAAACCTCAGATTAGATAGCATGATGATAATAACAATTTTGTTTAATTGAAATACTGATTAAAACCAAAGATTAATGATTTTTGAATTTAAATGGTTTTTGTTCCCCAGTATGGTCGCCACTATGTTGTCGTTCTATATTTTTGAGGTTGAGGGAGTAAACACATAGGAAAACATCAAAACTAGTTTGGAAGCTAGGATCTAGCCTTGCCAACTTCAGAGAGGGATTTCTTTGCAAAATTTAGCTTTGTCTTATGTAAATTTTAGGCTAGTTATGACTGTACTATTTTTTTTTATTTGATTGGTTTGGTTGATTTAAGTGTTATAATTCCATTGGGCTATGGAGTCTATAAATTAAACTGGATTTTACATCAATTTTTAGAGGAGTTCTCACAGGGAAAGCTAGGTTGAACTATTTGGATAGTTTCATAAATTAAATGAATTGTAGAATAGCAGAAGTGTAAGGTTCAATAGAAGTCAAGGAGCCACTAAGAATTCCTTGATTTGAGTTGAGTGGAAAACATTAAAATTACCAACAACCAAAATAGGGTGCTCTAAGTAACAAATCCTATTTATCACAATTTTTGTTAACTAATTCAGATATTGAGAATAACAGAGAAAGAAAAACAAAGTTTAAACATATAAACAGAAGGAACACATGACCATTTGGTACACCACATGAATCCTTTGAAAGGTCCCAATATTATTGATGCTCCCAGACTTTGAAAATTATAATATGTAGAAGAAATTACATTTAGAAATCAACCCTTAATACTTCAAATAGTGAAGTATTTATACTGATAATTACAAAAATTCTTTACAAAATCGTTGCCAAACTGACAATATATTATTAACCTAATTACAAACATATAATTCATTCCTAGAAGAAAAATAGGACATGTAATCTTCTGGAAGGAAAGGTGGCTTTCTTTTGATGGATTCGATTGCTGAATCATCCTGAAGTTGTACTACATTGATGTGTTAGCCTTTGTGGTGGTTGCTGTACAGCTATCTTACTGCTCCCGAATTACCCTTCAATCTAGTAAATCAACTAGTTTTTCCCATTTCCTTTCATCTGGTATGGTACATTTTGTTACCCTCTGATAAATTTCATCTACCTTTGTGTATTTGGCAAATGTCAGTTTCACCATAAAAATGGGTTTTACCTCATTCTGTATGTAGAAATCATTTGACATGGTTTCCAAAATCGTTGTTGATGTCATATTGCCCTTGATTCCGCTGACCTTGATATTGCTTCTCACCATTTCTTTCATCTTTGGGACATAGTATTCCTGAGTGAATAATTGTTCATTTATTACATAAATGATGGGTAGTCCTTTGTGGATCAATGCTTCAATTTTTTCAGTGATCTTCTTTACTTGCAGCTCCAAGGTTTCACATCTTTCTTCCAACTGATCAATAAGGTTCCTCTCTGTCAAGACTTTCTTGAATTCCAAAATAGTAGCAGTTCTATCATTGATTCCTACTTCTTCAAGTTCATATTTGGACTTAGAATTCAGGAACTTGAAAATGTTGGAGGCTTCTATGGGCATCTCTCCAAGCTTCTCCCTTCCCTGCACAATGGTTTCTGTAGCCTTTTCTATTAGCGCCTTCTGCTGAAAGATGTTTTGGATAGAAGGCCAAATCTCATTCATATACTTTAGTATATTCATCCAAATGGTTTCCTTAGCTTGGACCATGTTTTGACCAATTGAAGTGTCCCTTTCTACCTTTTGCAACTTCTCCAACAATCTCTGTGATTTCTGTATTTCGCTAACCCGAGAAGCTTCAAGTTTTGCCTTTTGTACTTCTAAAGCTTTGAGTTGATCCTGAAAAGTATTGATTTCTTCTAATTGGAGTGACATGTTCTCCAGTGTCTTGGTCACATGTTCAACTCTTGTATTATGAGTGGAAGAAGTAGCTGCAGTGGCTATTCCTGTTGCTGGAAGTTTAGAAATGGGTATGGCATCCAAGGGGGCAATGTCCATATTTTGACTATATTACGGAAGAACAAGAGGAATTAAGTGAAATACAAGAAATAATTAATAGAGGAGCTTACCGAGAAATAGTTTGGATAACAAATTTTCAGGTGAAAAAATAAAGGACTGTCAACTATTATTTTCCGTCTTGGTCTGGTGCAGGAAATGTTTTTGAAAGCACACACTGTGTATAATTTGTCAATTGGAGAGAATGAGTAGTGGAAAGGTAGGAGTGAAATGGATTCAACAATGTTTAAATAGTTCAATGAGAGCCCTGTTAGAATGGCGTGGGACTGTTATTTTTCGAACGGTTTCCCAGGAAAATGAAATTAATGTCGAATAGTTATTTCTTTGTGGAGAATGCATTTAATTGGCTAACGATTATGTGATGTGGTGGGAGGAGAGTGGCAGAGGAATCGTGGTCGGGCATGGTAGAGAGGGTGAGGGAAAGGTCATTTTCAGTGGGGGTAGGAAGTGGTAAGTGGGATTAGATGGTGGGGGGCAGGGAGGTGAGAAATCATGAGAGGATTGCTTCAACGTCAGGGTGTTTAATACAATTGTGAACTTGAAGGGGCTTCCATTCCTGGAAGGTCATCCTGAACCATATATGGGACACCTGACTGCTGGTGATGTCGTTACAGGTCCACTGATAACCTTTTCTGGAATAGAGAAAGTTGGAAATATTGTACAGATTTTGACGAATAATAAACACAATGGCTTTCCAGTCATAGATGGACCTCTATCAGAAAAATCAGTCTTGCATGGCCTTATCCTTAGGTCACATTTGTTGGTTTTGCTGAAGAGGAAAGAGTTTCAGCTTTCACAGACTGTTGTTTCTGCAGACATAAAGCAGAAGTTTTGTTCTGGTGACTTTGCAAAACGAGATTCAGGAAGAGATCTCAAGATTGAGGACATAAACATAAGTGCAGAGGAACAGGAAATGTATATTGATTTGCATGCATTCTGCAATACCTCACCATACACTGTTGTGGAGACCTCGTCATTGTCAAAGGCATTTTCCCTTTTCCGGCAAGTAGGCTTGAGGCATCTCTGCGTCGTGCCTAAAGAAGCAGGGGTAAGTGTTTCTCGAAAGTGTAACAACAACACCAATTGTTCCAAGTGGATACATGTCCTTATTCCCCGTGAATTGTTTAATTATGTAATGAAATTGTATTTTTTGCAGATTCTATCACAATCACCATGGTCGTAATTGGTCTTTGGTAATACTTTGAACTTTGTAACATATATTCCATGGTGCGTTAAAATATTTTGCTTGTGTTTAACCAATGTAATTTTCATCATACCCTTTTCATCTGTGGTGACAACAAACAAGTTTTGACGTGTTCTATTTTATTTTTCTAAGTAGGTCCTATGTATGACCATTACATCTCCGTTAACTTTTCTAGTCCTACGACTATTCAAGTCTTCTATTGTTATTATATATGGAGTTGTAATTTCCAACCTCCATAATTTCTTTATCCAAGAAAATTGGATACAAAAGAAATTTTATATGCTTTATTTATTTATTTGTTGATAAAGTAAATGAAATACGTTGTTTAAATATTTAAATATATGTTTTTTATATTCTTCATGATCTGTCGTGGTCATTCTTTGGCTTATAATTGTCATTATTTATTTTGAACTATAACCGTTATTGTTTATGATATTAGCAAAAGAGGAAGCATGTTGTTAGAAAGTAATGAGAAGAGAATGTAAGTAGTAAATAGATCGTATAGGGTTCCTAACCAATGTATTTGTTGTTGTTGTGATGCATGTGATGTTTGCGTACCAATGCATTCTTTACTTCATCCACTTTTTTTGATTCAGACATTTGTACTATGTGACTATATATATATATATAGTCTCTTTTAAAACTTTAGATAAACAATAATAACTATTTAATTTTGCTAATTATTTTCTCAATGTATAAGTAAGAGCGAACACTTGTCATATATCAATATTATTTCTCTAAAAAAACATATTTTCTTAATAATTACAATGGACATATTTCTTTGAAAATCACAATGAAAATACCTCTTTGAAATTGTTTGTTCAAGTTCTTCTTTAGTGTCACTTATGGTTTTTTCATCATTTTCAAGTATTCTTTTTCTTTTGATATTAACAATGTACATAATACAATGTAAAATAATATAAGATATTATATTGAAATAATACACAAAGTACAAAATAGAAAGAGTAATTCATCAATATATAGCTTTTAATTCCATGTGCCATGTTTATTTTTTCTTTTTCTCCTTTAGCCTTGACTTATTGATGGTTATTTTGATTCAATTTGCATTGAAAAAAGGTATCTAATTAGTAAAATAAAAAATTAATAGAATGATGCAAAATATATATATATATATATATATATATATATATATATATATATATATATCTGTTTTTTTTTCAATTTTCTTTGCTCTAGCAATGTGCCTAATTTGCAATCCTTCTTGTAGTATATGGCATTGTGTTTTGATCCACTGCAAAAGATACATTCACACATGCTTTGATAGAAAATATGCTCTCGTTTAGTATGAAAAAAACAATATTTTGTATATTTAAATGTGTGTGTATGTTTATTAATTTATATGTATTTCATAAATCAAATATAAGAGAAATTGCATCATGATCATTGACAATATGTATTCAACATAAAGATTCTATATTGTTCCTTAGCTTTTTTGACCATACATGATTAGTGAGTGTTTCTTTTACATGAATTGTTTTATCTAGCAACAAATGGAAATTGGATTTGTTCATATAGCTTTTAATTTATTTTTTCTCGCATTGCTTTGTAACATATCAATAATGAAATCACCTAGAATTATTGTGGTTTTGTTCAAAACTACATTACATAATGCTTTTTAAATTATATTTTCTATGTTGATTAAAGTTGTATGCAGTGGAGCATATATATTGAGTAATGTGATTTGCAATCCATGAACTATTACTTTTGCTAAAGTTGCTTCTAAATTTTATTTTCAAAATGCATATGTTGCAATATTGTAATATGTTTCTTTGACGAGTGTGATAGTTCCATGTTTAAAAAAATTTGATATGCAATTGAAGTTTGCAAACAATTCTTGTTCCTTGTATATGTTCATATATTTTACTTGCACACACAAGATATCAAATTGCATTGTGTCATAATCATTGAGTATGTCATTGATATGTGAATTGAAAATGTGTGTGTTCAATGAAATAATCAAGATAGATGATTCTAATTGTATGGATTGGTAATCATATTCTAGAATCAATTTTGCATTATTTTATAAGCATCACATTTCACTTCGACTTGTTGTTTGACCTTAAAGTTGCTATTTGTAAGGCCATTTAGAAAATACAAATATTATATTTTTCTTGCACATCAAAGGGTTGTTTATACCAATCTATGCATTTGTATGTCAATTGGGTCAAATGCAAGACTCTCTAGAGTTAAATCTTGTGACCTATTTATTGTATGTACACATGCAAGTTGAATTTGGAATTATTTTCGAATTTTTAAATAACTTGTTTTTTATTTTGTAAATATTGGTTTTGATATTAGAAGTATAAGTGTCCAATATTTTGAAATGTCTATACTATAGAGATAGGATAGATTGCTGGCTTGTTGATGTCCAATATCTGAATCATGAAACTTAATCCATATGAAATCAATCTTATCTATTTTAGTATATGCTTTGATTATTCCATCAGCAATCCATCTTGTGAGTCATAGCTACAAGCATATATTTAAACTAACATGTTTAATTTTATAACAAGTTGCAAGGTTAAAGAAGCTATATGTTCATAAATAGGGGCATTTACATGGTTTTCTTCATATTTGTAAATTGCATGAATTATGATGTCACTCATGGGCATAAATGATAACACATGTTTGTTATGCATTGTAACACCTTTGCTTTTGTAAAATAGGTAAGGAAACCATCTACAATTTTTATTGATATATTCTAATTCATAACTTGTTTAGCTATTTGTGTGCATTATGTTCAAAATGGTAATAAAATTTTCATTTGTCTCGTGCATTGTAGCATGTTCATAACACTTTACATTGTCTTTCCAAAATTCATATGTTATTCATTAGAAAGTAAACACAGGTTGTTCAAAGATTAAAGAATATTATATTGGTTGTGATTGCTAAATATCCCCACAAAATATCATGTCAATATTTCCAAAGTATTTTGTTTGAATATGTTTTATGTTTCTAAGACTATTGCCAATTGAATATAGAAATCAACTTCCAATTAATGAGGCTTCATCTATGAATACAAGTTGCGATTCTTGATAGAGATTTGATAAAGTATCTAAGGTTTCATTGCTAAGTGGAAGAAATTGAGATGTGCTAAAAGACATTAGCAATGAAGAGTGAATGGCTATTCTTCCTACATTATATGTAGTTTTCCCTGTATATGGTAATATCAATCCTTTTTTCTTCATAGGGTCAGTTGTATTGTATGTATCATACATTTGCATAAGCATTTGGAAAATTTCTTTTGTTGTAAAAAAAATTCATGTACCTGCTCCACCTATAAGGAACACTCACATTGATTTGTGCATGTCTTTGTGTTTTTTCAATGCAATGTATTTAACAATTTCTTGTACTTCTCTATTTAGCATTCTCCTAATTTAATAGTACTCTTTATTTTCAAGAAAAAACAGATGTTCTGCAACTTCAAATCCAAGATTGATGTTATTTTGATATTCAACTGTTGTGATCATTGCAAATCTATTTACAAGTTGTAATTTTCATAATGAATATTAGTTCTTTGGTTTTTCTTCGTATCGTCAATATTCATAGAACTATCAAATCGTTCAATTGTGATTTCTATACCACCCCATGGAGGATTAATGTTATAAGTAAATTCAGCTTCATTGAACTGAATTATCTTTCATAAAAAGTATATGCAATTTCCCATGTAGTGAAGTTTTGTTCCAATGTGTTCTCATTTTTTTCAAATAGAACATATTATAGTACCTTTTATGTACAAACATTTTCATAGTCCACATGTTTTTTGTACCTAACATATCATATTACATTCATTTTTTTCCTTTTTGATATGTGCATGCCATTTTTCTTATGATTTGACACAAATTCTACAAGGAAGATGTGCTTAATATTAGCTAGACATTATATGTAGCTATCAATAATAGACAGACACACTATATCTTATAAGTTGTCAGGTTCTTGTTTAAGTAGAATTGTTGGCTTAAGCACATATGCCTGCTCATTTGGTGGAGTTGTGTTTATGAAAATACACTCGAAATGAAAGTGATATATGAATAGCTTGTTACGTAGACATTTGTTGGTGATTGAGTAATTTATTTTCAAGTATACGTATAATTTGTATAGCATCAATTTCACTTTTTTCGTGTTCTTTGCATATTCTTCTAAATGCATTTGTTATAGACTTGTCATCTTTGGTCATGTATGTGCTACAATATGATGGTGCAACATATAAATTTAACAAAAATTGTGTATATCTATTGCATTCCACAAATTTGGCATTTCCTTTGCAAAACTGTTGCTCCAAATGTGTGAGGGTTTTTGTTTTAGGAAAATTTTTGGCTGAGTTATTGAAGATTGAATTAATCGAACATATTCATCTTCAATTTATCCTATTTCCATTAAGAAGTCTTTGAAACTTCTTAAGCTATCATATTTTATTTTCTCCAAGAATGCAAATATCAACTTTGATTTTTCGTTTATTTTTTTATCAACTACATCAATTGGTTCAACGGTCTTTGTCATTTTCATGAGTGGCATAGGAAAATTGTATTTACAATTTGATTTATTTCACTTTTTACAATTTATTGTATGGAAGTTCTTGTGTACTTTAACATGTTCTTGATCCAAACCGTCAGAGTCGCGTGTTATGTATTTTTTCAACAAGTTTTGAATTTATGTATTACACTTCTTTCCATATATCGAATAATTTTCTATCCACAACAATTTGTGTTCATGGTCACTTCTCGTGTTTTGGAATTCTATTATGAAAGAGTAATCTAATATTTTTCCAAGAAAGCGGAATCATGACATATCAACAGGGAAAATTTTAAGAACCCCCCTAAATTTATAAATATAATAAATGGGCGAATCTCCATGGTATATAGGAAAAATGGAAGGCGATTCTATCAATAATATAATATGTATATATAAGTTTTTGGCGAATCTCTCACCAGGCATCGCGAATATTTTACTCAATTATAAAATCTTGTAATATCTTGGCAAGTCTTTCACTAAATAATAAAACTTTGTAAAGTCCTAGTAAATCTTAACATTGTGAACTCTTAGAGATTTTTTTGAAAAAGTATAAAACCATATATGACAAGAGCCACATGGTGGCAATATAACTGTTTTCTTCACATTTCCACGACATGGAACTTGTTTATAAAATTATAAAAAAGCCAACCAAGTCGCTTATAATATGCAGGTAAGCTTATAATAGAGTTTGATACCTCTACTATGCTTGTCTTCGTTCAAGTGTCATATCTGCTATACTTAACACTGTGAATCACAACTCTCTCAAAACTCAACTCTATAATGTAATTAAAACCTTTGGAAATTGAATCTGACAACTCTATAAAAAGGATTAGTGAAATAGAAGCTTTTGTGAATGAGCCCACTAACTATCACTGCTAAACAATCTATCTAGACTATGAAGTCTTCCATCTTGATCACAATCGTGCTCACGATCAAGGGAGTGCAACCACCTGGCTTGACATAATGGCCATCATAGTGTCACTTTGAATCTCCTTTCCTGTGTGGATGTTTTGACAAACCAATGTGAAATCAAAGTCACTTTGAATTTTCTTTCCTGCGAGGGATCACATCCACAATTGATTAGTAAAAGATAATCTACTATATATTATGTTCAAGAAACTGACTACAATCTACAGTGGAAACGAGACCTGAATTCTTATTTTGAATTTGAATATCTTAGGACAACATAAGAGATAAAAATGCATATGACCTTAGTAGCTATAAAACAATCACTCCATCATTACAAGACCACCTAGATTTTGGCACTTGATCTAAATAATGGCACTAGTTGTAGTGCTTATTTGCATTAACACCATGGAAAAGCAACAACATTGTTTCAAAGCACTCTTACTGGAAACGTTGTAATGTTCCAAGAATATTTAATGATAGCATCTAAACCTCGTACTATGGTGGGGAAACTAGGGAACCCAAATCTTGGAAGATATCTCATACCAAATCTGAGAAAAAAATAAAAAAGGGAAAAAATCAAAATCTATAAATCAAGCAATGAATTGTTTACAAATCAAATACAATTCCTTTAACTAACAGTTAAATTGTGGTCATATATTTAAATATTTAGTAAGAGGGGAACTTCAAACCATGGAATATTACCTTTGTCATTATAGTCATCCCTCAGTGACTGAGATTACAAATCAATACTTATGGAAAAATTGTAAGAAATTCTGTGAAATAGTAAAGCATAACCTCTATTTTCAAGCAACAAAATCAAGACATTGTTACATCTAGAGCCATAATTGATACATAATCAATGAATCAAGTCCTTGTATGGCACAGGCTTGTTTCACAACCTCTATTTTCTCAATAACAAAATCAAGACACTGTATGTGGTTATTTCCAAAAGGAACCTGCATTTTAATTTGGAAGAGGATCTTATCAAAAGACATGGATTTATTCAAAGCTACAAAGCCTAATGGGTTACTGAAAAATAAGTTGGAATATGGGATCATGATACTTAAATTGAAAAAATATGCTTTCCTTTTAGAAACATTACATTTAAACAATGTTCTTTGAAAGCATTAGAATTTGAAATTGGGCCTTTCTATCAAGACAAATTTTCATTAATAGAATGTACTTTCCTACCCGAAACGTTGTAGATATCCAAGAAAAACTTGAAAAGCATAAGAGAACTTAGCGTAATGTACTTTCTTTCCTTCCTTAACATTATTAAATAGTTGAGGTTCCCAAATTCATCAGGTAACATTCAAAGGAAATGACAGTTAGTAATAGTCCAATTCACAACTGAAGATGTGTCACAAATACGAGGGGGCATCTTCTCCAAATCACAAAAGTGCTCCAAGTTAAAATCTAGCATTATTGGAAGTTTAATGCTCGACTGGGTGTTATTGAACCCAGACATTTTTCCAATCACCACTAAAAGCTTAAAGATAGATTCTCTAAGTCCTACATGACTTTACTATGCTCTTGAAGTGGGGCACATGCAGGCTCTCCAAGTGAATAGTCTTAAACTAAGTTAAGATAAGGCCGATAGATCATTCAGTGTGGATCTCTTTAACCCATAATTGAGTACTATGTCTCTCTTGAACCCATAATTGAATACTATTAGGACTTTCAAGTTTCAAATTTTTCATGGAACTCAAAAATGTTGGAAGAAAGTATTTGCTTCCAGAAAAGAGTAAAACTAAAGCCTCTGCTTAAGGACAATTAATGTCACACCACTAACACTTCTCCATGGAATCTGTATAGGTAAACCACAAATGTAGAATTCCATTAGAATATATTGTTTATTGAATACACAAATGAAATCATTGCATTTCTTTAAAATATTTTTTGAAATCAAAATTACCGAAATTACATATTGATAACCTAGTGGGTGTAGGATAAAATTCACCCGTGTCATTCATAGAAAGCATGAGAAAAAACCGAATACTATATATAAAACCAAGAAAACTTCAAATTCATCACTTCTAGGGACCTCTTAA
>APFE031505077.1:0-26598 GCA_000404065.3 Pinus taeda | reverse complement strand
GCAACGAGGGGAGGCTCTGGCCCCCCTCTAACCCCTCGATTCACTACGTATGTTAGTCGTGGAAAGAATATAACACAACCCAACAATCGATCAATACGACTAGGAACTTCAATTGTGTGTTGTTGAAGTCACAATGGAAGATGATCGAAGATGGTCGCATCAATCCCATGTGTCAATGATTTCATGTGGTGCTCAGCCTTTGATAGGATCTCTGCTACATATGGATCTCGTAGCATGTCCCATCCTACCACAACAACTTGTAATGGTCTCACTGACTCCTCCTATGGTTCTCTCATACAACGGAGATATGTAGCACCCACTGTTCAAATAGGTCCAATGTTTTCATTAAAACATAAAATAGTTTAGTCTCAGGAACATAAAAAAACACAAAAAAATCATAAAAATTTCAAAAACTTAATGGTCAAAGTATCTTACCTGAAGCATCCCATTGCTCACCCTCAGGCAACTCGAGCTCAGGATCATCACGTAAATCCATCCCTGCGTAAGGATAATCATCAATGATGTTGAACTTCCCCGTAGCCACCCAAATAAGGCTGGTTAAAAGTTGATTTCTGACGGGCCTACATGTTGGCTCATATGGTTTATCCAACTCCTCATTCATGGGGTCCTCAAATCGATGGCCTTAAGTACAATCTACTGAGGCTGCAGTAGTGGCATCCACTTTAAAGAAAAAGAGACTAAGATCTCTCCATAACTGAAGTTCTTCAACTTCCCCTCTTCTTTAGTAATCTATTCCTTCAAATTGATCAAGATACCCTCACTCCAGTTGAATACTATTGAATCAAGACATTCTATCCCATACTGCATGTAAGATTTGCTTGCTACATATAGTGTCGAGTTGCCTGCCAATCTTGCAATAATGAACAAGATTGTTCTCAGAGGTAATTATGTTACATCCTTTATGATGATCTTCCAATCTCTAGTAGGAAGAGCTTAAGGTCTGTAATAGATAGTGATCTTCACCATCTCACCATCACTTCTTCCATCTCGAAGAGAGACAGGGGCACCTTGCTTTGACAATCCTGTCAGAAAGAAAATATCATCTACCTTTATATTGAGAAGGTTCCCACCAAAATTGAACGCCCATGCCTAAATGTCCCATGAATGAACACGATATTTTAACAACTCCATTTGTTGCCTCATACTAGGTAGCCAGAAGAATTTCAATAACTTGCAATTTTTGAGTGCCTGGATGGTAGCAGGGTTATTTTCTGAATTCAAATCTTGTTCCTCATGCTCACCTTCTCTCCAGATGAATGCCATTTTGTGCTAATGGGTAATTGAAACATCAACAAGGGATCCATTAGGCTCTTTCCCATGCAAAAAATGACAAATTTGGGGAAAAATTGAGAAACAACTTAGGAAAATGCACCTAATGTACCCCAACAATGTTTACTAGAGCACTTCACCTCTTCCTGTAGTGTTTCCCTACCTAGGTGCAACATAGTTTTCGACTTGGGGGGGGGGTGGGGGGTGCATTGGTCTCAGGTAATTTTTGTGAACCCAGGGGCCTCAAAAGCTTAAAAATATTGCATGAAATCACAAAAATGGACCACAAAAAGATAACGAAAGGTCTCAGTTCCTACCTATAAGTGATGACACTTGAAAAGGTTCCATGGATAGGCTGCAATCAATAGCAGAAGATTGAGGGCAAAAGGGCTCCAAATGCTCACTGTTGAAGATAAAATGTGAAATGTTAAAAATGACAAGTCATTTTGAATATTTATGGTCATTTTCTCATTATTTTATTCATGTTTAGTGTTTTTACCTAGACATGCTTCATTTTTATTGTGAAATAGGTAGGTTTAGTCCTTCTTGTGGTGTTTTGGGCAGGTCAATAGTTGTTAGAAAGTTTTCATTATGTTTTGAACAAGTTACTTTGACCACAAAGTATACTTTTATCTCATTTTTGGGCTCTTTAAACCTACGAAAAAGGAACCCCCCAAGAGTCATCTTTTAGCTCTTTTTATACTCCCAAAATATGAAAATATTACCTAGAACTTGTCTTTTCTAACTCGTAAAAGTTAACTAAGAGACATCTACTCAGTATAAGTTTAACCCTTATCCATATTGAGATAGAATAACTATGAAAAATGAATACCTTAGTAGAAAAAGGCTAAGAGGTTCTCTTGGGTATTGTTTTCTAACTTTTTGGACCTAAGGGACTACCTATAAAAAGGGACTTTTGGAGTTTTATTTTTCCTGGTTTTTCAAACTCTCTAAACTTGAAATTGATGTTGAGTTTTACCTTCGTTGGACTCGTTAAAATATCAAACAATGATGGAACAAACATGACACATCCGAGCCACTCCTTCTCCAGGTTTTTTAAATATACTCAAAGGGATTCATCCAAAGGATGGACTTACAAATCACACATATGTTATCCTCCTCAAGCTTGTTAAATAATAAAGAGGTACTAACCAATATGGTTGGGGAAATTGGGAAAACAAGGGATTTTGTTTTTCCAATGGCAGCGAGTAGCTGTTGAACATGACATTCTTCCACTTCATCTCTATGGTTGTTGGGTTGGGTAATCTTCTTGTATTTTGGTTATCATATCATTTTAAAAGCCTCCATTTTCAGTTTTGGGTCAATGTTGCTAACTCCATTTAGTGTTACCAATGTGTTCAAGATAAGTCATTTAGTTGATCTTTGATACAATACTCTTAAGCCTTCATTTCATGTTTTCCTTTCCTGATCCAATTCCATTTCAACATCATTTTGATAATTTTGTCTCAATCATCATACCCATTTCGTGTTGTTGATGGGGGATACATCAAGGCCCTCCTGCGATGGGTTGCTTCCTGTCGACATCAGCACATCATCTAGGAAGTTAAATGAGAAACAAACCCTTTGGTACCTTGGTTCTTTCATACATTAATGGAAAGTTTCCTCACTCTTGGCAACATGTTTACATCATTGGCCTTCGACTGAAAGATTCTGTGTGGTGTTTGACATCAAATAATTCATTCACACCATGTGGACTGTACTATAGTACACTGAGAGCCATTAACATCATCGATGGTTTTTCTCACATATGTTAATGATTTACATCATTGAATGATAATTATATGGTGTCTACCATGTTCGACTCCAGCTCATTTATTCACATGGTTATACTCGTACACTACTTGGTCGTGAGGATGAGATAAAAGACCTTAGATCTAGTTTCATCCATTCGGGCTACGATTTAAGGATTATACAAAGATAACAATGTATGATGGCCATGATCATATTGACAACCATCCAGTCATGGGTCCATCCGTTGCATATGTGGACACATCTTTTGATAATTATACATGTTATGTTAGCTTATGAGATGAATTATGGGTATTCCTCCCTCAAAAAACAAATATGTCTTGTTGTAAATGTATTGTAACAAATGAAGCTCATTGGTTTTCCTTGATCCCTACTTGTCACAAGGTAAAGCACTTCCGTCATCATTCATCATCTCTGAATTT
This sequence comes from Pinus taeda, assembly GCA_000404065.3. Taxonomy (NCBI): domain Eukaryota; kingdom Viridiplantae; phylum Streptophyta; class Pinopsida; order Pinales; family Pinaceae; genus Pinus; species Pinus taeda. The sequence goes on along the minus strand of APFE031505077.1, from coordinate 23,116 downwards.
GCGATTAAGGGGGCATTCTTTTATAAGACATTTTGTCACACTTGATTAATGAGCCTCCTAATGTGATCAATCAACATCCTATTCCACCTTTTCACCATCTTGAACAAATCCCTAAGCATGCACCTTTCATTTTCTAGAGTTTGAGCCCTAGATTGCTTCATTTGAGCTAGTTCGAGGACCAACGCTCCTTGTAAGCCTATTGGGGTGCATTCACCGACAGGTTGCTCCACTCTAGCCTGCAATGGTCACCATCAGGTTGCTCCCCTTTGCACCTATGTTGGTTCCAGAAAACTGGGAGAATGATAGAGATTCCAGAAGATTCCTCTTCTAGCAGTTTCCATAACTTGTTACAACTACTTACCTTGGATAAAACATTAAGATCCTATCCATCCATAAATTAGAGTTTTCACCACTTATCCTTTGATCCTATCCCTCCATAAAAGGTGGATCTCTTACCCAAGATTGGTAATTGGATAAGAACTCCAAACCTACCATACTTCTCTATATATTCCCAACCTTCTATGTGGTTAGGGTTGGCTTTTGGAGAGTAATTATTCCCCTATGTTGCTGCAGTGAGTGGTCATCATCTCATGCATTTAGGGTAATTGGAGGTGCATATTGTGACAAGGAATGGACAAGTCAAAAAATTGGAGGAGCTCTTCTACAAGATCAATTGCTACTTATGGTTGTAATCTCCTTCCTTCCATTTATAGTAATGCAAATAATTTATTGTTTTCCTATATTTGATGTTGTTTCACTTATTTCAATACCATGATGATCTATTGAATGAAGTACTTAGATGATATTTCATAGATCTCGTAGTTTCTTGGCTTGTGTTATCTGACTGTGCAGGTTCTAATTTTGGCAATTAGAGCTAGGATTGGAGCTTCCAAGCTAAATAAAGAGGGAAACATGTAAAGGATTCTAGGCAGGCCTCACTCCATCAACTAGTTACTTTAAGGAGAAACATTTTGTTCCTTGTCTCTCTATTGTTCTAGGTTAGCCACCTACCTAGGGGAGAGGCTTTTGTCTACAATTGTAAATGCCATATAACAACCCCTATGCTCAATTATCCTGTTAATGCCCATAGCTTTCATGTTTGGGGCATGTTTAGCGAAATTCCTATCATGGATAGTAAGGTTCTAGTCTAGTCCTTGTTGATGTTTTTGTAAATGTATCTTTGTTCCACTATGAAATTTCATTTCTAAAGGTGTCATTGTGTTCTAGGCAATGACCTGGGCTCTAGGCCTGAAAAAGTGGCACAAATTTGGGAGTCACAGGCACAACACTGGGGAGAAAAGTCCCTAGAAGATCCCTTTCCCTTGCCATGGGAGCTTATGGAGCCTCCCAAATTCACCCTGGTCCATATCAAGGGAGCTTCTACGAGTTTTATGTACTAAAATTTCAGTTGGTCTCAGGGGATGGTTACTTGAGTGGTTGGGATGGCTCTTGGGGGTTCTGTTGCTAATATGGAAGGCCTGTGTGATGGGTTCCGCCAGTTCCACTTCCTTAACTGACACATAGGGAGTCAAATCATATCATAGTAACTTCTCTTCACATGTTTACCCTAGTTGGCCAGTTACTTGGGTAGATGTGGGTAGAGGGTGTTACAAATTACCGTACCAATGAGTATGATAATCAAAATGTTAATAATTGGATGAAGAAAAAGAATTAATTCGCTCATTATTATTAGGACATTGATATGATTGAGATAATTATGATGAAAAATATGGATCCTACTAAATAATAGCCATAGATTGTATTTATTTATAAACAACATAAGAATCATTAAAAATAATATATTCAAGTTTAGGAATAACATCAATAGAAAAATCAACATACAGTTCATGAGTTAGCTCTTGCAAATAAAAAATTTTAAGAGATAAGAGGACCTTCATTAGTTAATGTGATAAAACAATATCTATACCTTGATTTCAGTGGTTTCATCATAGGTATAATAGGAATAGCACTTTTGGTCTAGATCTTGGGGGATGAGATATAGAAGGATTGAATGGTAAGAAAAGTGGAAATAATTTCCAAATTTTCCATGAAACTAATCACAAGAATATTGATCCAAATGTAAGAACTAAATACATCACGAAAATATGGAAATATAGAGAGATAGTTAGAGAAGAAGGATTCTATTAATAAGAACCATTGCATGTAATGAGGCCAATTTTGGGACCTCTCCTTCCTATTTCCTTCTTATAAGGTGTCTTGTTGAAAGAGATGACTTTAATTAGGTTTGACTAAGTCAACTACATATCTGTAAAGTTCCCATTTACATAAAAATATGACTTTATGACTTATAAATTCAAACTTTGAATATAAGCCCCACTAAGATTTAGATAAATCCTCTCGCCTTAGGAAATGATGGTCCCCATCATTCACCCATTCTAGGAAAAGAGGGACCCCATTACATTCAATGTACTATCATGATTACAATTTTTTGTGATCCAATGAAGAGAAGGGATTCATGTGGTTAACCCATAATTATGGGTTTGTGGATGACCCATAACCAAGTTGGTAATGACAATCTTAGAAAAGGGTTATGTGTGGTTTACCCATAACCTTGTTTTTTTTGGCAATGAACCTCTCACTAAAACTTTGTAGATAAATTTTGTTATAGGTGATTAAATCAAATTCCGTTGGAAATGCATTTGAGGTATTAAAGAGGTATTTTCATTGATATAAGATACTTTCTTTGCAATGATCCAATGAGTGAAAAAATATTTCTTGAAACTGAAGGTATGTGTGGATGCGTTGCTTTACAAACGTGTGTCACTTCAATTGAAGATATCTCTCAAACTAGCAAATGAAAACAAATTCCTTAAAAAATCCATTTGAGCTAACATAAAATCCTTTAACATGAGTTATTATACACCCTCTAAAAGTTTCTATATAGGTTGTGGAACCTACATAAAATTGGCTAAATATTTCTACTCGATGTTCCATATATTATTGTGATTCTATGGTGGCCATACGACTATGGATAAATTGAAAATTTGTTAAAATGGTGTTGCCTAAGCTTCTAGATGCTACACATAGTTTTTTTTTTAAGGTATTGTATGGTTGTATAAATATATGATAATGCTGAATGTGAGAACATTGAGTGCAGAGGGAAACAAATGATGCCAAGGGTTTGCAGAGAGATGGTTGTTGTAGAGGTAATGAAACCTCCATGTGCCATATGTAAACCCTATTTTCTCTGAACTGTTGTAGACTAGTGGATGTAGTGAATCCATGTAAGTATGCTCTTGCAATGGTGAATAAAGGCCTAATCATAGAAAAACCTTGTAATGTTTGTGAGCCAACTATGATAATTACAATATATGACCTAGCAAATGGAATCAAAGGGTGCTAAAAAGAGGTTGGAGATTGAGGTAGAAATTTGAAACTGAAATACGCTTCAAACCTTGGTTTCCATGGAGTACTAACCTACTTCAATACCAGTGATATATATATTGGGGGATAAGATCCAAAAGGCTTGAGTTTTGAGAGAGGAGAAGAAACTCACATATAGATTTTCCATGAAACTAATTATAAGAACATTGATAAAAATGAAAAAAATGAATACATCACAAAAACATGGAGAGAGAAAGAGAGAGAGAATTGGATAAGAAAGATTCCATTAAGAAAAACTATTACATGCAATGAGGCCAATTTTGAGACTTTACTACCCAATATTCATTCTCTTCCTATTGCCTCCTTATAAGGCGTGTTTTGTAAAGAGTAAACTTTAATTAGGTTTGACTCTTCCAATTACAAGTTTCTTATTACATAAAAATATGAATTTATGACCAAGGAAAAGTTTAGGGGCTAATATTTTCACGTGGGTTAATTTTATATACTTTTTCCAAAAACAATATTCACCAATTTCGATTTTTTCTAAAATAATTCGCCCAAGTTTTATCATATGAAATGATTTTACCTTTAAAAATCGCCAAGATATTATATATAGACTATTATAATATAATTATAATTTTAGATATGTTTACAAAAATATCATCAAACATTTTATAATTTTTCTATTATAGATTACTAATATTTTCCAAGGTTTCTAAACTTTCAAATAGATTTCCATCCTTAAATTTTTCCATGTTTATGACTTATACATCTGAACTTAGACTATAAGCCCCTCTAAGATTCAGGGAAAATTCCCTAACCATTCTTACTAAGTCTATTAATTGCAATAATCCATTTGATGAAGCAATTTGGAATCAATCCCTTTCGTGTGCTTTTCAATTCCATAGCAAATCTTTCATGGGTAGCCAATAACACACGAGAAAAGGTGCTTTCAAGATATAATTAAACATCCTTTTGCAAGGTGTTAAGTGGTTCTTCCTTCTTTGTTACTTCATCTTAGAGCATCTGAGAAACATCAATATTGGACTCTTGCATTACATTAATATATTTTGAATTTCATATGAAAATGTATAAGAAAAAAATTGTCGAGGGGGGAACTTGATTTGTTAATCAATACAATGTACAAGGTAATATTTTATGATCTTAAGACTAGGTATCCTTACTCTCTCTCTGTGTGTGTGTTGTGTGTCTCTCTCTCTCTTCTCTCCTCTCTCTCTCTTCTCTCTCTCTCTCTCTCTCTCTCCTCTCTCCTCTATATATAATATAATATATATATAAGACAAAGGGTACAATTATAATAAAATGGGAATTCGAAATGTTCTAGCCTATATAACAATATATGGCAAAAAAATGGACTAAGATATAATAGAATCCTTTTTCCTTTCACAAAGACATTGATACCATACATGCTGGTCTTGTTTTAAGAACATGGATGAAATATTTACCTTTTGTAAGGCTACCACTTGATGTAAACCAAAGTATTTCTCCGTTTGGAATATCCATCTTATAGGATCGTTATTATCAAACTTCCTCATATCAATCTTCAGAATGTAGTAGCTCCCTAGTGCTAACTTGAAGTATTAATGATGTGGATTTTGGATTGAAAATTCATGATTATGGTTATGTGGTTTAAGAGTTTTTATCTCCAATTGTGATAAAATACTCCCCCTATGTGACTGAGTCTGAATACCATGCTTCTCTGTATGTTCATGATTTCTGTAATACCCCTGATTTGAACCCTTGGATTGAAATGTACTTGCACATGTCGTACATCTTTAAAGAGGTTGGTAAGCCTAATTTTATCAAGGTCTGCATACCCCTATTTATATAGATATGTTTTAAGGTTGATTTTCTTGTGTAATTGGGTCAAAAAACCTGTATTATTAGGCCGGTGAGACGAGTTCCATTAAGACCTATGTGCCTATGCATGTATAGTTTTTTAGGTCAATGGGATAGAGTACTTATTAGTTTTAAGGCTAGAATTCTCGTGGAATCATGCTAGAGAGCATGTGTGATAAAAGGATAGTAGGCCTAGTAGACATATTATTTTCTATGTATCAAGGGATGAAAATAGTATGGGAGGGTGAGACTCCATTATAGGAAAAGTATCCTGATAAGAAAATATATTATAATATTATGATATAATATTATAAGATATTATTATAATAAAAAGTAAGGGGGCACCATGTTTATAAAAGGTTGTTCTCCTATTCAATGGGGAGGGTATCAGTAAGGGACAAGTGTCCTTAAGTGATTGCTTGGAGACCTATGAGGGAAACAAGAACTCTTGGAGTCACAAGACTTTGGAAATCCCTAGCCTACTAAGATGGGAGCTGATGGGGGATGTGAGCATATTGGTTGGAGTTTGGTACCTTGGTTGAGTGAGGGCCTGAAGAGTTCCCAGATACTTGTGAGGGTAGCAGGAAGTCTTGGAGCCATATGGATTTAGATATACCTAGACACCCGAGATAGGGTTAATAGGCAATGCGAGCCTATTATTTGAGGCTTGTTAGGTTCAATACCTTGGCCTTGTTATTTTTTCATGAGACATGTAACTAGCTCAAGAATCCAATTCTAAATAGAGTCATAACCCCATCTCGGGAGTGGCTGGCTAGTGAGAGAACTAAAGAAGTGTGGTCTAAGTTTGGGTGGCACACCTGAGGTCTACATGCAGTCATCAAATTCATCAGATAAGTTCTTGAAACCTATTATGTGCATGTTACATGGATTATCTTGGCATGCATTTTAATATTATGCTATGTATTTTACGTTTTTATGGATTTAATATGCACATGGTTATATGTTATGGTCAAGTTATGCATATGATTTTAGTTTTCTTCCCAAGGAAAAATCACAATATTATTCATAATGAACAAAATTACATATTGTAGATTCTAGAAAACATATGTGTAAAACAACAGATCGTGGTATCCAAGATCATTGACAACTCATCAAAGAGTTGATACAAACCTACTCTCTTATACCTTTCTTTTTTTCCACTTTCCTCCAACCATTCAAGATGGGAGTGGAAGATACAATAGATATTTGAGTGTATTTTACATTTCCAAAAATTTCTCTATCAGAATCTAAACTTTATGATGCATGAATTCTTTTGGTACCACTAACTTATTTTTCAGATGGGATTTTCTCTATCTTTTGCTACTAAACTGAAGGCATTGGAACTATTGAATAATTATGTTTAGCATCACACTTCTATATAGATTCGTAAGATTTCTAGACATTGTTGTTTGAAGTTTTTTCTAGGACTTTTTCATCCTCTAATTTGACTTCTTGGGATTCTGAAAACTACCAACATTTTGGCTTTCGAGCTTGTCACTTTTTCCTTTTTGGTTTGTTTTTTTCTTGTGGACATGCATTTTGAGGATGATGAGTTTGTAAACATATACGACAATGAAATGCAATATTCTCATAATCGAGAGGCTGGGACCACTGGAGACTGTTTTGTAACAAAACAATTCTATAAGGTAAACCTTTACCGAGGTCTACCTCTATGTAGATTCTGGAAAAAGTGAAAATTCCTTATGAGATTCTATCTGCATCCAATTTTAGGAACTTCCCCAAGGAATTCTCTATGCCTTCTAATACTAAATGATGCCAAAAATGCAAGGGAAGGTTATGTAACCTGAACCATATTGGCATTTTGGAGACCACGATGGTATTTGCATCAAATCTTGGGAACGAAGGTATCAAGAAGAGACCCACGTTGCCCCAAAACCATGGTCCCTTATATAATACATATTCCATATCTATTGGTGTGTCAAACTTTACAATAAAAAAAACTTTAGAACATAGGTTAATTTCAAAGTTTTATGTCCAGGTAGAGAAAATCGATTGATGTAAGCTCTTTGATTTGGGCTAGAATCCATTAAATCTACAAATAATTTCTCTTGTATGGAAATTAGAGTATAGTTCATTTACCTATGGCAAATTGATTGTCGATGCTAGCACCTGGTTCATCTCCTCCACAATATAGGTGCCATGAATATTGGGACATTGTTCTACATTAATTTTCAGATCTAAATTCCATTTAACTGCATCCTTGAAGGGGGTTGGGCTTTGGATCTAGATCCATAACATACTCCAAGAAGTTGCATGTTCAGGATTATGGTTGAATTAGGTACAATGCCATAGTCCTGCAACTTGAATCCTTCTTGTAAATATTCCCCCACATAAATCAAATTTTGGAGTCTTACTGGAATACCCAACTGTTCTTGAATTTTTTGTGTCAGATCTTGTAGTCAATCCTAGATCCAAACCCTCATACAAACTGATTACTCACTCAATGTTTTAATAAAAATTTGGATCAGACCCCCTTCAATTAGATCTGGGGATTGGAAACCTAGATCCATCCTCATATTGGTCTCATCTGGTAGATTCAGTGGTAGATTTTCTGCATCAAACATCGCGGCTAAGAAAGAATCCACTGCTACTTCCCCATAGATCAAATATTTGCTTTCTGTAGAGATCAATTTTGTCTTTGGCCTAAGACATCACTTGAATGCAGGCACAAAAACCATGATCGATCTGTAGCATGACAGATCCGTTGTAGACCCATAAACCTCATTTTCATCCTTGAACGTCAAGAATTGGTTTTGGCCTCCTTCAAATGGATATGTGGATTGATCATCAAATTCCATCCCAATGTGCCTCCATCTTATAATAGACTCTACTACCCCTTTAATTAGATGTGAGGAAAAAATAGAAGAGAGACAAACTTGAAAACATAGATATTCAAAGAGAAAAAAATATCGACCAAAATCCACACTTACGAGCTTAGATCGATTAAGACACAAGTCGTCGAGACTATGACTATCATGAGTGATAATGTTGAGCTGAAAGTCTACATTCGCGACAAGGTAAATCTTGCAAACAAAAACCTTATCCAATATCTCATTTTTTGCCAACCAGATATTCTCCATGCATTTTCCAAAGACTTAAATCACCTAAATAGAGGACACCAAAAGAATCTAAGACCCGATGGAGCTCAACAATGATGAACATATTACATACTATAACCCTAATCATCGTACACTTAGTCCTTCAGCACTCTTACCATCTCCCTAACTTCACTTCACTTGTTGTCATAATGTTTACAGGTCGTTCTTTGATATCTTCCCTTATTCTCCTCAATTTATTTCTCTTTACCACATATGATTTTATTTATATCTAGATAGCATTGATATTTATGATAGTGGCATCACCTCAGCATGAGGACTAGGTTCTCATAATTGGTCTAAAAGCCTGGGTTGTAGCACTGAGTCTATATGTGCCATAGAAAAATAACATAGGGACTTTGCTTAAACCCAAACGCCTATGGAGAATAATTTCGGAATCATCTTCACTCTCAAACTACAATTATCAACCCAAGGACTGGTTATGGGATAGGATAGGGAGTATGGGTTCCACATAAAACCATTTGATGGAATGTCACAAAGAGAAAAATAGGGGTTCATGGAATGTTAGAATTAGAGCTTATACTGCATACAAGATTATTACATATAATAGGGGTACTCTACAGGAGAGCTAAGGGACCACTTCTACTTCTGATTTTGTTCCTAGGCTCATAAGAACTTTGTATTTGATGGATAGATTAAGCATCAAAGGCCCTAATCATGTGGACAAATCCATATCATTTTTTCCAACATTCTCTCATCTTATGTGCATTCAACAATTGTGGAAGGCACCCTAGAAGATGGGTCTACCAAAGGAGAAAATAGAGAATGTGCATTATATGTTTGATGAAATGTGTCAACCTATGAAATGATGATTTTTATGGATGCATACATTGGGTTTGAAAAGGAATGGAGATTCATGAAGAAATTAGGGGGTAAATATTTCAGTCCAATATTTATGTGGGCATTTATCTCCTAAATTTGTATGGAAATCTTTTTATCTTGTAGGATGCACACAAGGTGTTTGATGAAATCTCTAAATGGAGCACTTTAACCCTATTCTAACAACTACAACAACCCTCCAAAATTTTTCCTTAGCTTCGTTTTGCAGCTTCCCTACCAACCTTTCATAGCAACATGTCTTGCTTCGTCAAGTACACAAGCTTTAGTTGTTTTCTTGGAGAATGATAGCTTGTCCATTAGAGCTTGTTGCATTCCGCTCATAGGATGTTCTTCCAGACTTGGTCCAGCTGCAGGCTAAGTATATCCCTCGAGAAATTGCGCAATTCTGGAGGGCAACCAACCTTCCCTCCAAAAATTTTGCAATTTTTTCAGGTAGCCTTCTGGGATTCATAATTGCGCAAATATTCCATTCAAGCTTGACTGAGAAAATTGTGCAATCCCGGGCAGTAGTTAGCTGCTCTGCCTAGAAATTGCAAAAATCTCCTCGGAAGCCAACCCAACTCCCTCCCAAAAATGTGCATTTTCTCCCAGCTGTTGAGGAGGCTCTTGCAGGTAGAGTTGAGTTGACCAGTTCCCTCCGGGACTGAGAAAAACTGATTTGCATGCATGGTTTTCTCCTCCCAAGGCAATATGCAAAGGCATCCCTTGATTCAGGGATCTATTTTTAGCAGCTAGATGCTACATGAAAGGATCATCTCAGAAAACTCCCGACAAGTGTCGCTTTTCCTAGATTTGTGACATATGCATCACAACCTCGATCTTATAAAAACTCATCAACTGGACACTGTAGAGCTCATTCCTCACATCGACCTTGTAAATATAGCATCCCACATTGTATCTAGGAGTCTTCGACACATTCAGCTGAGTTGTCTTGCGGTAAGCTCATTGTTCATGACTTGCATTGCGTTTCTGTCGCTTTTTGTGTTTCACTTTATGTGAGTGCTATCTGCTTTATTTCAGTGAGCTCTTGCTATCGCTTACATGCATACTAGATTGTACTAGCACCATTTCAGTTTTCGTTTGCATCTCACTATTGTCGCATGCATGGAACTATTTTTGCACGAACAGTCACCGTTTCAGCAACTCGCTTCACACACTTGCATGCTTTCTCGTTTCCTTAATCCTACACTTGTTGTTTGCATGAATGATCATTAACTCTTGTTTTCACTCATTTCCTCATGCATTCACACTTCTCATATTTTCAGTCGCTTGTCGGTTGGATTGGGTTGCCTTGGCCCAGACCTTGTGTTGCTTGGCTAGCAATACGCATTAATGGAAGTGAAAGCTCTGCCTTGCCTTCAGAAATTGAAAAAATCTATCGAGGCATTGACCTCCAAGATTGCATTGCACATTTATTAGAGGTAGTGTCTTGTTGGCCCTAGAAACTGCACAATGTAGTTTGCTGGTTGCATGTCACTGCTGGCTGAAATTATGCATTGTGTAGTTTTAGTCCTTAGCAGGTCAGGGTAGACTATGCATTGCATAGTTCTAGTAGTTAGTGAGCCTCCTAACAGCCCAGATTGTGCCTTGCACAGTTTTAGTAGTAAATCTCCTGACCTCCTTGCGAAAATTGCACAACCTTCATGATCAATCACACAGGTATGTTGCAAGTTAGTTCTCAAGTTCGTTTTGGTTTTTGATTGGAAAATTTCTTGCCGTGAGTGTTTCCATGTCTCCAGGTATTGCAGGTGTTCATGTATCTCTTAGTAGCACAGTTACAATGGTTTCCAGGAGAGTAGAGTAGAAGACACCATTTAGAGTACACTTGGGGATGCAGTAGATCAAGTGTCTATAAAATTGCCTACCCACGAAGACATCAAGTTGTTCATAGACAAGGACATGAAGATATGATGGTAGCAACATCATAAGAAGCAACACCATCAACAACATCTGAAGGCAGCATACCAAATGCAACGAACGCAAGAGGAAGGTTGTTGACAACACAGAGGAAGGACAAAGTGGCAAGGTCAAGTAGATCTACTAGTGATGAAAGAAACTTTCGAGACTTAGGCTATGAGGTGACGACACAAAATGAAGATCCCACGAAGTTAGAGAACAAAAAAAAGAATGAGTTTCATGTGCTAAAGCAACAAATCAAGGAAGAATATGAGTTGCATGGATGAGAGAATGAGTTGCAGTAGGAATAGGTACAACAGGGGGCACAACATTTACTCATGGATGAAACTGCACTCGTACAAGTTAGAGATCCATCCCAATAGTTGTTGAAAATAGCAACAATAAATGCTAAATATAGAAGTGCTAAATTTAGCACTGCTATAAATATCATTTCGGGATACCTTCCTATTTTAATTAGTCCTTGAACTAAAATAGAGAAGTAAAAATTCGAATTTGATCTTAGCAGCTGTTTGTAAAATAATTAATTAATTCACCTTGAGTTAATTAGTTGTATAAAATCAAACATGAAGGCTAGGTGGGGACATGCAAAAATTTCTCCATTAATTGAGGAATTTATCCATTAGTTAAAGAGATAAGGATGAGTTGTAATTAATTGGCTCAGTTAACTGAGTCAAGTCCAGTGAGATTAATTCAAACAGTTTGTTGAATTAATTGTGAGTTCAGTTAGTTAATGCATGCATGCATGTAACTGCTGGACTTCAGATAAATGAATATTCTCTCATAAATAACTCATGCATGTCAGTTCAGAAAGAGACCCAGTTGAGATCAGATGGAGGGACAATGTACTATCAGTTGCATGAATATTCCATTGTGAATATCTCTTGGATGCAGCGGGAATTCATTCCTTGGAGATTGCGCGGTTACTTCTTCAGTTTAATGAGTGTGATGAGGCCAATTCACACGTGACATCATTGGACCCCAAGAAAAACCACGCAAAGAAATAGGAGGCTTGGAGGGTGGACGGAAAGGCATATCTAGTGTCTACTTAGTCTGTGAGCTGTATTGTTTGATTGCAGAGAGAGTAGGATAGCTTGTGAACTGATTCTTTTTTGTAACTTGAACATATTTCGACTTGTACGATAATACAAAGATTGGGGTTTTAGGCTGAGGCTTTCCCCAGGTTATTTATTCTATTTTATGTGTGATTGATTTCTCATTCTCAGTTATATGTGTTCTCATTGATCTTGCTCATATTCGATTAAGCTTCCGTAAAGTTTGTTGTAGAAGTAGATCTTATATTTTGCTTTAGTATATTGCATAATCTGTTGATCTATAGTGGGAATTTCTACATGGCATTAGAGAAAAGGTGATCAAGTGAGGAACAATATACAAGAAGGGAGAAGTTCAAAGTTTGAGGTTCCTGGATATAGAAATCGAGTTCTTATCACATCTTAATTTCACCAATGGCGTTCAACGGTTTAAGACTCGAGGATGCCCTTGGTGGTAGCTCGAATTATATAGTTTGGAAGGATCGCATGGAAGCAATATTAGAGGATAACGGTCTAAAGGACTTCATTGATCAAGAAGTCCCCAAGCCGATTGATGCTACAAAATTGGCGGAATGGAAGAAATGTGTGCCTAGAGTAAGGAGAATCCTCCTAGAGGGAGTTCGAGACCACATTGTCTCGAGCCTCCATTGGAAGGAGACACTATTTTCGATGTAGAAAACATGGAAAGATCTATATTAGAACAACAACAATTAGAGGAAGCTGGTGCTGAAAGACAAGGTTCGGAAAATCAAGTGTGAAAAGGGTGACATGATCTCTACATATCTGAACAAGCTCACCACTTGCAGGGATGAGCTTGGAAGTGTTGGGATCACGACTGCTAATGATGACATGGTGAGTCTTGCACTCCTTGTTCTTCCTAAGAGTTGGCATAGCTACCAAGACTTAGTTAATGGAAGAGAAAAACTGCCATATTGGGAATGACTTTGGTCAGATCTCATGGAGAAGGAAATAAGAAGAATAACCAAAGATGGATCCTCATCGAAGCAAGATGATGAGGAGAATCTAGCCTTAGCGAGTAAGGTGAGGAAAGGGAAAGGGGAGGCATCCCATCCTAAATCTGGTTCTTCCCATGGTGGGAAGAAGTTTGACAAATCAAATGTGCAATGCTTACATTGTCATGAAGTGGGTCAATATGCTACGAATTGTCCACAGAAGAAATCCCAGAAGGGATCCTTGTAGGGATCTGATGGTGAGGCTTTAGCCTCATAGTTTGAGTTGGATTTCTCTGTTATCGCATGCATGGTTTCATCCATGGCGGGATGTGTGTGGTACCTGGACAGTGGAGCTTCATTCCACATGTCAGGTGACAAGAATCATTTTAGTACCTTGGAGGAGAAGGATCTCCAGATGCACATCAAGATGGGCGATGATGGAAAGTACTATGTTTCAGGTGAAGGTACAGTTGTGTTTTAGAGGGACCATGGAGCTCCCCTCACCATCACTGATGTAAAGTATGTACCAAGTTTGAAGAAGAATCTTGTGTTTGTCGCTATGCAAGAAGATAAAGGCTATGATGTAGTCTTTAGTAAAGGAAAGGTATTCCTGAGGTATATCGGTACTAGATAGACCAAGTGAATTGGGATTCGAGTAAAGAATATCTGCAAGTTGGAGATAGATGACTGTGCTGCATTGAGTTCCAAAGCTGAGATGGTGCAGAGCTAAGATGTTGGCGAACTATGGCATAGAAGACTAGGCCACTTGCACCATGGATCCTTGAAGATCATGCAACAGATTTCTACTCGACTACCCAAGGGAAAACTGGAGTAGACGAATACATGCAAAGGTTGTACCTTGGGGTAAGTATGCAAAATATTCCTTTCCAGATCAAGACAGTAGAGTTGGAGCAATCTTGGAGCGAGTTCACTCAGATGTTTGTGGACCATTCTCTAGAGCCTCCATTGCTAAACAAAGGTACTATGTTATTTTTATTGATGATTTTTCTCGTATATGCTGGATCTACTTTATGCAAAAGAAGGATGAGACATTCTTGAGGTTTTCTGAGTTTAAAGCCTTGGCACAGAAAGAATTTGGAAAGAAACTAAAATCCTTGCATAGCAGCAATGGTGGAGAGTATGTCTCCCAATAATTTAAAGACTTCTGCATTGCAGAAGTAATTAAACGGGAATTGATGGCACCCCATAACCCACAACAGAATGGGGTGGCCGAAAGGAAGAACAAATTGATTGTGGGAGCAGCTCGAGCGATGTTGCATGACCAAAGCCTACCACTGCATTTGTGGACTGAGGCATGCAATACAGCAGTATACTTGTAGAACAAAATACTGCGCCGTATAATGGGAATGTAGACACCTATGGAGGCTTTTTTTAGGAAGCGACCAGATGTGAGTCACTTCCAAATCTTTGGATCATCAGTTTACTGTCAGGTGACCAAAGATGCCCTGAAGAATCTAGATCCAACAACTGAGTTGGGAATACTTGTGGGTTACACGAATAAACCCCACAACTATCGAGTGTACCTACATACTAGTAAGAGGACAGTGGTACGTAAGGATCTGAAGTTTGACAACCAAAAAGCCATGCGATTATCACTTGAGAGGGAGCTCAAGTTGAATGAAGAGGAGGAAATTTTAGTTCCTAAGGAGGAGGAGCCTCAGATTGATGCGAAGCAGCTGCATGCAAAGGATCTTGGAGTGGAGACATCCACTCATGCTGAGACTTCTAGAGATGGGCGGAAATGCTCAAGGGAAGCTGACAGGTTGATGCTAGATGAGCGGGAGAATGTGGGAAACCATCTTCTCAGCCCAGATAGAGGAGGTCGCCCGAGCGGTACACTGGGTACATGGACCTAGTTGGGGAGTGTGTAGATACTGAACCTTCTTCATTTAAGGAGGCAGTGCAACAACCAGTCTGGGTTGATGCAATGGTAGAGGCATATGACTCTATCATTTGAAATAATGTGCGAGATGTTGTCCCAAGACCTTACAGCAAGTCAGTGGTGAGTTCCAGATGGCTTTACAAGGTAAAGCAGACAATTTATGGCAGTGTTGAGAAACATAAGGCATGGTTTGTTGCTCGAGGTTTCTCACAGGTTGAGAGGATCGACTACGATGAGACCTTTGCTCCCGTAGCAAGGTACTCATCTATCAGATTGATGTTGGAACTATCAGCTCAGATGGGTTGGAAGATCCATCAGATGGACGTGAAGAAAACATTCCTCAGTGGGAATATTAAGGAGGAGGTGCACATTGAGTAGCCAAAGGGTTTTGAGACCTTCGATCGTGAATCGCATGTGTGTTGACTTAAGAGGGCTTTGTATGGGCTGAAGCAAGCACCCCGTGCTCGGTACACAAATATCAACAACTATTTCACTGAGTTAGGGTTCACCAAGAGTGAAGCAGATGCAAACCTTTACCACATCATGGTAGAACGTAAACCATTGATCATTGTTCTTTATGTCGATGATCTGATTTTGACAGGTGATGATCAGTTGATACAGTCTTGCAAGGAGGACCTTGCAAGAGAGTTCGAAATGAAAGACATGGGTCTTGTGCACTACTTTCTAGGCATGGAGGTGTGGCAGAAAGATGGTGAAGTATTTGTGTCTCAAGGTAAGTGTGCCAATGAGATACTCAGGTGCTTTCACATGGAGAAGTGCAAACCCATGCAGACTCCTTTAGCTGGGAACTCGAGGAAGGAGGATGCTAATTTAGGTGAGGTAGTAGCTGCTATTGTTTATCAACAATTGGTGGGTTCACTTATGTTCTGGTGAACACACGACTTGACTTATGCTTAGCGGTGAACTAGCTGAGTCAAGCTATGGTTCAGCCTACCAAGATGTTTTGGAAGGAAACAAAGCATGTGCTGAGATACCTCAGAGGCACATCTTAGTTCAGATTGTGGTACAGACAGATAGAGGGACTGGAGCTTCAAGGCTTCACAGATGCAGATTGGGCAAGGAGTCCATCAGATTGGAAGAGCACTTCTGGAGGAATCTTCAACCTTGGTTCAGATGCAGTTTCCTGGTACAGCAGGAAACAAAGATCAGTTGCACTTAGCTCAGCAGAGGCTAAATACATGGCTACTAGTAAGGCTACATGTGAGGCCTTTTGGATGCGGAAGATTCTAGTGGGATTGTTTGGTCAAAGGATGGATCCAACTGTGATCTACTACGATAATCAGAGTTGTATCAAACTCTCTGAGAATCCATTTTTTCATGACAGGTCCAAGCACATTGATATCTGATATCCCCATCTTCGAGACTGTGTTGTCAAGAGGATCATGTTGTTGCTGTATATTTCGACCGAGGAATAGGATGTAGATATTTTGACTAAGGAATTGTCAAAATGCAAGTTTGAGTTCCATAGAGATAGGATTGGGGTTACTGATAATCCCTTTCCTGTTGAGAGGGATTGTTGAAAATAGCAACAAGAAATGCAAAATATAGAAGTGCTAAATTTAAAACTACTATAAATAGCAATTCAAGATACCTTCCTATTTCATTTAGTCCCTGAACTAAAATAGAGAAGTAAAAATTCGAATTTGATCTTAGTAGTTGTTTGTAAAATAATTAATTAATTCACCTTGAGTTAATTAGTTGTAGAAAATAAAACATGAAGTCTATGTGGGGACATGCAATAATTTCTCCATTAATTGAGGAATTTATCCATCAGTTAAAGAGATAAGGATGAGTTGTAATATTGAGTTGGAATTAGTTGGCTCAATTAACTCTGTCAAGTCCAGTTAGATTAATTCAAATAGTTTTTTGAATTAGTTGTGAGTTTAGTTAGTTAATGCATGCATGCATGTAACTGCTGCACTTCAGATAACTGAATATTATCTCATAAATAACTCATGCATGTCAGTTCAAACAGAGACCTAGTTGAGATCAGGGACAATGTACTATTAGTTGCAGGAATATTCCATTGTGAATATCTCTTGCATGCAGAAGGATTTCATTCCTTGGAGATTGCACAGTTACTTCTTTAGTTTAGTGAGTGTGTTGAGGCCAATTCACGCATGTGACATGATTGGACCCGAAGAAAAACTGTGCAAGGAAATAGGAGGCTTGGAGGGCTGAGGAAAGGCATATCTAGTGTCTACTTAGTCTGTGAGCTGTATTGTTTGATTGCAGAGAGAGCAGGATAGATTGTGAGTTGATTCTTTTTGTAACTTGAATATATTTCCACTTGTATGATAATACAAATATTGGGGTTTTAAGTTGGGGATTTCCTCGGCGTCTTTCTTCATGTTATGTGTGATTTATTTCTCATTCTGAGTTATATGTGTTCTCATTGATCTTGCTCATATTCGATTAAGCTTCTGCAAAGTTTGTTGTAGAAGAAGATCTTGTATTTTGCTTTAGTATTTTGCATAATTTGTTGATCTACAGTGGGAATTTCTACAACAACTGGCATGGAGTAGACAAGGTGAGTAGTGCTGTTGATAACATGCAAGGAAATGCAGCAACATGCATGTCATTATGCACATGCATGCTATACCACCTTTTTGGCAGACTCACTGAGGCGAAGACAAGAAGCAAGTCTGACTGGAGCTGAACATGTACCTCGACAAGTTGATGTGCATGACCACCAGCACATGATTGGAGAGAAGCGTAGACACTATGCATCAACATGTTGTTGGTCCAGTCCTACTAGGATGACCATGTGCATGCTATCAGACGAGTTGGACAGAGGAGCCATATCAGTGCACCTGGATGCAACGAAGGCAAGAGTTTGCTTCAACAAGATGTCACCATTGAGTGCATGGACACCATCACTGACAACCAAGCTTAGTGTTAGCTACCTATACCAATAGGTTTCAATTTTCATGATTAGCAGGGGAAGTGCCAATATGATCTACTTTGATGATACAAAGATCTCATATTTTTGTAGTGAAAGTATACAACATTTGGTTGATGCTGCCTTACCTCAGAATGGGTGATCCAACAGCCTAAGCTGGGTCATGCCATGTTTCAATTTTTGTTGTAGATTAGAGAAAGAAACCTGTCCAAACAGCTCAATCTTGGTAGGTAAAGTAGATAGGTAGAGAAATAGGTTCCCAACTGTTTAATCTGGGGCTCGAAGCAATAAGGGTAGCTTTAGATAGAAAATCAAAGAAAAGCCAAAGGAAAAGAAAAGGCACAAAAGGGTTGCAATTCTAAGTGCACCCTCCTTGGAGTAACAAAAAATGCTAGGCAATAGAGTGGGTAGGCAGAGGGGGCTGCAAAAAGCATGGTTCATGGCATTTCACTGGCCTAAAGCAAAGGTAAAAAACATGGTGCCAGTACAAATGGCCTACTTACAACAGTCTTGCAGAAGCTTAATGGAGCATGTCTAACTTCCAAATCACCCCCTATCACATTCATGACTAACATCCCTAGGCCACCCATGTTCACAAAGAAAGTCAAAGTCTGCTATTGGTCCTAGTCTCTTTAAGAGCCACATTTCTTGTACATATATTCTTTTCATTTTGATCTACTTCCAAAAAACTAAGTTGATTTCATATAAACAGAACTTAGTATTCCACCCCCCCCATCCACCCCTCTCACTCATATTAACTACTAACCTATTACTATTTAACTCCCCATACCCCCTATTCCCCTATTACTATGTAAAACTTGGCAAAAAACCCGAAAAATCTAAGTATCCCCTCCCCCGAGCATTATAGCTCTACATATGATTTTCAATGTCTTCAAGCGCTAAAAAAATTTGAGCGCGACCCAAAGAGTGCTAAATAATTAATCCAGGGATTACTCCAGGACTTTCTCGGATTAATTAGCCAAAAACCCGCTTTGCAAGTTAACCTTTGTAAAAATCCATTTAACCCGTAACTCTGCAAAATAACCCGAAAACCCACTTTTGCTAATGTTTCCGTCGGGCTCGTATTTCCAAAAATATCAATATTTTATGTTGCCCGCCTTCCATATCATACTTTCAACTTATCAACCCATCGACCGTCAGATCTGGGCTTTCCCATCCGACAGCCCACATGCATATCGGACGGGCCTCTGTGACCGAAAGATACCACCCGAGAAACTGTCAGAGGGTGACGTCAGGCCTCTGCCACGCATCACCCCCAGATTTTCTCGGGTCGCCTTCTGATAATACTGTGACCGCATAGAAGGCAGTCCGAGAAAACTAATTTACTGCTCAGCAATACCGCCTGCCCACGCCAGCGCCATGCCCGCCCATGTCATTGCCACTCAGCGCCCTGTCAGCGCCCTCACCTGCCAGCGCTCCAATGTGTTCGCCACCTGTAAAATCCCTGTGGACCACTCACAGGCTGCCACATCACTCGATGACGTCATGCTGACGTCACCCGACCTTGACCCCACCTGATGACGTCATGCTGACATCATCCAAAAAGCGCGCCAATAACCAAAAAGTCCATATTTTAGCCAATTTTCGCGTTTTTTCTCACTTTTGCCAATTGAACTATTCCTCACCTCTGCATGTGATTTACGACCACCTGTCGCCAACCTATAAAAAAGCAACGTAAAGGACGCTGCCGCCTCCCACCCACATGCATTTGCGACCATTGCCAGCAATTCATCAGGTATTTTCCCAAAGAATCGCCTCAGAGCTTGCTTCTGTCCATAATTCTACAACACTCAATTAACAAGAGTAATTGCAACCAATTTACCAGTAAATTCCCAGCAAACCAGCATCCCTTTACAGTGGTAGGGTCGAATTTCACCTGCTAAACCCATATACAGTCGCCTTTTCCTAAATTAACACTCTGTCCGCGCATTCGTGGACTGAAAACCTGAAAGGCACAATTCACTGGAAAAACAGAGTTGCCTGTCCCTGCAGTCCCTAAATTAACTCTCTTTGAGCATTCTACGCCATTTGTCACCACAGTTGCCTCATTTACCCTTACAAATGGCTTTACTTCTGCAAAATTAGCCCTCTGTATTCTCCTGCCCACTAAAACCAGTTTCAGTACAAACTCACAAGTACTACCCAGCCATGGAAACACCAGTAGCCCTGAATGTTCGGCCTCTGAACGCCCCACACAGAGAGCTAGAGTGGAAGGCCCTGGGTGATAGAGATTACCAGATGTTAGACTCCATGGCCATGATAGCCAAATTCAATATTCACCTATTGAATGAGTTAAAGGCCCAATATCTTAGTGGGGCTGATACCTTAGGAATTTGGGACTCCCACATACCCATTTACAACCTTCCTCAAGTCAATGTCCTCCCAGTCTTGATAAATCAATGCAGGTCGAGCTATGAGCCCTGTCAGAGAGCCGTCCTCAGCCCCTCAGGCTCAGTATTGTTCCATATCACCCATGAGGCCATCAATGAAATGCTCCACTTTCACACCACAAAACCCCTAACTCCTCTCTCCATCCATGACTTGATAACGAAAGGGGGCAAGTTGTCCAGTGCTCAGATTGCCAGGATTACTCAGTTGTTTATCTAGCCACAATTTGAAGCTATGAGCACCACCCTTCCTATAGCTTATCCGTATCTCAATGAGCTGGGAAAAATGCTGGTGGAGTTGATCAGTTACATCCTGGGTTATGGGTCATATGAGGATCTGGATGAAACAATTATGGCGATGCTGTCCATTTTCTCCCCAGGAATGCCTCCTGTTGTACATTATGATTTTTCCACTTTTATTGCCAATAGGATTCATGAGCAATTAATGAATCTAGAAAGGGAAAAGGTGTTTAAATACACCAGGTACATATATCATTTATTCTTGTTTTATCAGCCTGATGCCTTCCCTGTCCCTCTCAAAAAGCTAGATGCCCAGGGAAGCCCAAGGTCTGTTGTGTTTTGGTCTTCAATCTGCCATATTCTAGCTTATTCACCTTACACCTAATGTGAATTCATCGACCTTTTCATCCATCCAGCTATGACCTTGTTATTGGGTGTCCCTCCTCCCAGATTGACAGAGGAAATGCAAAGAATCCTCCACCTCTCAAAGGCCTACAGCATTGGTGATTGGTACTTTTACCAACACCACAAAATAATTAGAATATATGGCTGTGAGTTGAGTCCTTATAGGTTGCCAAAATATGTCCCTATGAGACTCTTTTCCCTAGAGTACTTCAGGCAGTTTGGAAATGCAGACTTTGTCCATTTCCAAAGCAAAAATAAGAAAGTGCAACTGAAGGTGAGAAATCAGCTAGGCCCTTTTCTGTACAATAAAAGGAAGGAAGGATGGAAGGAAGCTGACCTGATCCTAGAGACCCTCAGACTGCAAACCAGCTTCAAATGGGTGCCTTATGACCCCAACCACTTCATTTCCCTCAGGAGGATAAAATACAAATTGGGTGGCTATGCTCACGTTAAATTGCCTCATATTGAGAAGTATGCCAATACTTTAAGCTTGAAAGAGGGCACCCTAGAAGAGCCAATTGGTAGGGAGCAAATGCTACAAAGAGAGACAAGGAATCTTGAAAAAGAGGCTGACTTAGAAACTTGTGGACAGGTTTCTTCCTCCTGTCAAAAGGAAATTGGAGCAGCTGCCTCATCTTCCACAGCCCAGCAGCAAGCAGCCGGAGTTGCCCAACAGGAATCGAACAAAGATAAAGGTAAGCAAGTGGAGCACGAACAGCCACCTCCTAGGACATAGCAGCAAACAGAACAACAAATAGAAAAGGAGGTTGAACAACAAGAAGAACATCAAGAAGAGGGGCAGCCTATGCAGCAAGAGAAAATGGCTGAAGCCCCAACACCCACTGAGCAACAGGCTCAAGAGAAAATGCCTCCTGGGCAAGAAAAGACAGTGGAGGCCTCAGTGCTTCAAAATCCACAAAAGGAGGAGAAAAGAAAGAAGAGGGACAGAGAACAGGAGACTCCCCTCACCACGTCAAAAAATCAAGGGGAGAAAAGGCAGAGATTAAATCCCCTCTCTGAGGAAGAAATGCCTATGGGGCAATCGTTGGGAATGGGCCCACCAAGTATGGAGGCATCTGCCAGTTCCTTTCAGCAGGAACAAGAGAGAACCATTGGAGGAGAGGTCAGCTCCTCAAGCCATCAAAGGAGAACAGAGGCAGGCATGAGGCAACAGTTTATTGAGATCAAGAGGAGAAATGAGCCACTCAGGCTCCAAATCTACAACCAGTTGCTGAAGATGGCCCCTACCAGTCAACAAAGGCTTATGTCAGCCTATGACATCACAGAAGGAAAAATGACCATGAGTCATTTCATGCCCACCATGTTGCAGCCACATTTAGCTCCAGACTATATACGAACCAACCTTGAGGTTCTTGCAAAGGACGTCCACCCTATGGACCAAATAGAGCTTCACAAGCAAACGGGTGAGATGGTCTATAAAATGTTGGCAGACAAAACAATGTTGGCTAATAGGTTGGAAAACAACCTAAATAATACAGCTGCCCAACTTGAGTTGGAGAAGGCATCCTCCCTGGCCAAAGACAATAGGATCAAGTCTTTGGAAGATATAATTATAGAGCTTGGGCATGACCCCAAGGATCTAAAGGCCATACAATCACTGCTGAAGATAAGAGATGTAGACCTTGCAGCCCTAAGAAAGAAGGTGAAGCTCCCAGCAACCATTCACCCCCAAACAGATGAGGTTGCTCAGCAGAGGCAAGACCAGGAGGTAGCTACATTGCTGGTAGCACTGCACAAACAGCTAGTACAGACAGAAGGGAAGCTGGAGCACACAGAGGCTACACTGTAGGCAACCCTGTAGCAGAAAGAGGGAGGCTAGACTTCTCAATCCCCTCCAGAGGTTATAAACCTTGAGGAGCCCCCAAAGACTACTCCTCCTCCCACAGAACCAGCAGCACCATCAACATCAGCAGCAGCACCATCAACATCAACAACAGCACCAGCACCAACTACAGAGCAGGCTTCGAGCCTCGACATGCAGAAATTGATGAGTGAGATCCAAGCCCTCGAAGCCCAGATGACAGAACTGAATGGAGCCAAGGAGAATTTGGCCAAGCTGAATGAGAAATATGACAAATCCAAGTAGAATGTGGCTGAGAAAGGGAGAGAAATAAA
>APFE031505076.1:31869-76125 GCA_000404065.3 Pinus taeda | reverse complement strand
GCAGTTTTTTTCAGTTTCCTTAATTATAGCACAATTTACTATTTTTAGCAGTTTTTCGGGTCCTAAACTTCCGGAGCTATTTTGAGGCCCTAAATGACGTTTTTTGGGAAATCTACCGCCAGCGATTTTGCTACCTAAAAATCATCTTTTTCGTCGTAGTCCTCGAAGAGATCTTTCCAACGGGCTATCATGTGCGTCAAATGGAGTTAAGACGACCAATTCGCGACCCCGGGAAGTTGATGTACCAACTTACCCAAAAACGGGGCCCACAATTTGGCGTTTCATCTTCCTGGGTTATTCGGTCGTAGTCCTTGGAGAGATCTTTCCAACAGGCTATCATGCGCGTCAAACGGAGATAAGACGACCAATTCGCGACACTGGGAAGTTGATGTACCAACTTACCCAAAAACAGGGCCCACAATTTGGCATTTCATCTTCCAGGGTTAGGTTTTGGAATGTGAAGGGCTTTTCCGTTGTTTCTCAACAATAAATAGGCCTTCGAGCCTCATTGTAACTCAGTTCGAAACAGTTCAGAGGCATGTAGCCACCACATCTCTTCTCAGAGATAAGCTACCATCGCCCTAGCTGGTTTATTTCCATTTCTGGTTGTAAGCATATTTCGGTATATTCCATTAATGAAATGAAGTGTTATTTCCGCTGCATCTCTTTATTTATGGTTATCGCATCTCTGTATTTATGGTTGTCTCTGTAATCTATTGCGTTCCTGTTTAAATCCGGATCAGATAGCCAAGGACCCACATAGTGTAGTCAGCCATGATGGGTTAATTAAGTTAATCATCTCAAATAGATTGGCATAGCAACAATTAACATGGGACAATATCATAAATCCTACCTTGGCTCCACCCCTTGAAAATGAGGAAATAGAGCAACAAGTGCCAAGAACCCTAGGCCCAAAGAAAATATTAAAATGAAAGAGCCCCACTACACCCCTAGAATCAACTAAGCGTAGATGCTCGGTGAGAGTAAAAGCCCAGTGGCACATTCAAATCCAAGAAGAAGAAGTTGGACCACCCCGCACACCTCCTCTTAGTCCTCAAGACCCTCCTCTACAAGATTATGCGGAGGAAGTGGCAAGGGTTTTGGGAAGCATGGGAATGTTTACCGAAGGTAGGGAACAACCAGGGAACACTGAAGAATAGAACTGTACCCCTGATCGATCGATCCCTACTGGCAATTCTAGTCATGAACAAACCCAGCCATGCGTTGATGCCATGGAGGAGCAGAGGGTTAATTCCTGATATGGAAACACCCCTCAAAGTTGAGGAACACGAAGAAATGGCCAGCAGAAAGGAAACTCAAGCCGTAGGCACTAGTCCAGTGGACGCCCCAGAAGAAAGAAACCCTAAAGATGAAAACTTGAAGGATGCCAATCAACCAAGTGATATTCCCTTTTCAAAGTCCCCTGTGGACGAGACCCACCAAGAAGAAGACCATGAGAATGATGACTATTTAGGAGATACCATTTCATTGGGATCTCCTGAACACGAAATGAATAATAATTATGAGTTGGAAGGAGAAATCCCACCAGAAAACACAGTTCCAATTGGGAACATTCCTGATGATAACATAATGTAGCCTGTACAAGTAGCAGAAGGTAACACAACCCCAGATGGAGCCCTAGAGTAGAAGAGCCCTACAAAGCTAAGCTTAAAAATGTGCTCAGAAAATACCGAAAACAGAAGCAGGTAAAGAGGCAGTTGAAATACTGGCTAAAAGAAGCAACCAGAACAAGGAAATTGAAAGTAGAAAGGGAGAATGCAGGGACATAAACAGAACAATGTTCTGCAAAGGATGTTGAGACTCAAATATATTTTATTAAGGGTTGCCCAAAATAAACCTAGACTGAGCCAACTATTAGAGAAGATAATGCCATACAAACCCAGGAGCCCTGTATCTTTTCATAGGGAACTCAAACGGCCTACCCCACTGCAGACACTGCTGTCTAAACCGATATTGAAGAAAATGTTCAAGTTGTAATTCTCAAAGTAGCTTAAGCTACTATGCAGACTGACCCTAAGGAGACCCAAGATGCAGAAGTCCAAATGGATGAAACGCCTCTTTACACCCCCTTGGTTAGAGAAGCCGTTATTAGAAAATTAGAGAATGAGCTTTTAACAGTTCACTAAGGGCCAGCTCAGCACAAGGAAAAGGTGGTCCCTTTTCACGAACACCAAGGGCTAAAGAAGAAGTTTGAGGCACTTACCAGGACAAAAGACGAGACTTTTGCTTAATACAAGGCTGAGCAAAAGAAGGTTGAAAATTTAGAGGGTCAATTATATAAAGCCAGAGAACAAATGGAGACTGTTTGTTCTCTCTATTTAGACACTCTATCTTGTCGAGCTCTTGCCACTAATTATGCTTTATTTCTTGCGGAGAGATATCTCCTGTTAAAATTTAAGGTTGTTAAGGCTCGTAAACTGGCAGAAATTAAAACCACTTTTGATTTTATTAAGTGTTTCAGAGGACACGATGAGAAGGTTCAATGCCTCCTTAGCTCTATATGCATAATTTTGTTTTAGAAGATGACAGGGATAGCCACCCTGCCCCTTTCATAGGGGACATTCAATTTCAAGCGTTCCTTTCCTTTGCTGTTAATTAGCTAAAATGGGCCAAGGCTTACAACACATTCAAAAGGCGTGAGTATGGCATTGACCTATGGGTCAGAGGAGAACCTACACAACCACTACTCCTATCTGTTCAACATAAGAAGTTTATGAAGAAAAATAGTGTTGTAGGCAAATTGGGGCCAATCCATACTGATATCATTTAGGCCGGAAAGGAATACTTCTAGGATATTAAAGAAGAAGCCTTGGCTGTATCAAAGCAAATATGGGAAGTTTCCAGTAACACTGTGAGGGGCCGAGAGTTGTTCGGATACCGTAACTTCCAAGCTACCTCTTCCCATTTTTTTCAAATATAGTAATATGATTTTAACAATGGGACTAGACTAGATAGGATGCTGCTACAGAACCCCAATCATATGGTACCCTCCTGATCAATACCATAGTGATTATAACTTAAAAGATCATGAGGTATCCTAGGCTTTTGCTGTCCTCAAGCAAAAGAATGGTTTTAGGAATTACAGGGAAGAAGTATACCCTTATTATTCCCTCATGCAGTTGCATCTGAACTATACTCTTGCACGAGGACGTGCAACAAGGTAAGCTGGGGAGTATGTTGGGATAGGAAAAAGGTATGATTTCTCTTCATTTAATGCTTCATTTATCATTCATCCTTATAATATTATCTCTGTTTATAGAATAAAATGAGGAAAATATTAGTCAAAGTTGGAAGTAACTATTTGGTGATAGAATAGGAAAATTTAGTACGAAAAACTGATTCTTTATTATCTTTGTATGCAGAGATGCGATTGGGCAAAAGTTGTTCAGCTGGTAGGAAAGCACAAGGCCATAAAGGGGAAAAACCATGGTGTCTGGGGCACACAAGGAAGCAAAAGATCAGTTCGAATACCCCTGTTTTATCCTATGATCAGATTTTATATTGCGAAATCCTCAGGATCTCCTGGTCCTGAGGATTCACTTATATCCAAGTTTATCTTTTATGTTATATAAGGCTGAAAGGAAACTAGATACCAATGCAGACTTTTAATGTGTAATTATTCTTTTTGAAGAAAAAACGTTGTTATTTCAGTGACTCTGTCAGTTGTTATTTTGAAGTTAATGAAAGAAGGTTGTGCTTGATACATTTCCGTATTCTGAGTTTTTATTAAGCAGAGGCTTCTGGCAACTCTGGGCTAAGTCACAAGAAGTTCCATTGCTCCTTTGTGTTATAGTTTATATTTAGTATTTGTAATTGATTTGATGTTTAGTTCTTTTATTTATCTTAAACATTTGTGACATTGATTTATACCATTATTCACTTAGATTTATATTGATGCTGTGAGATAGACTTAAGTAAGCGCCTTGATTAGAATGGGTGAATGCGCGTTTGATTGTTGTTCAAATTGAATAGATGTTATCATAGATCTTGAGAGACAAGACTGAGTAACTTCTACGGATTGCAATATAGAATGTTTACCATTTAGGAATCGTTTATAGCTATTGCTGTTCACTTACTGATTGTTGTTCAATTACTGATTGTTGATTGTTGTTCATTTATTATTGTTGTTCAATTGAGTAATGCAGATTGAGTTGGGTTGTTATAGATTGGTAGTGTTGTTCGATAATCATAGTTGCTTTACTTGATTAAGTGTGATTAGTCTCAATCTTATTTGAATAATTCTCAGTGTAATTCTCATTTTCATTCCGTTCCAATTGGTTTTGGAACAAGTTGTATAGAATTACATAGGTTGTTGCGAGCATTCCTTTCATAAATAGTTCTTTGCAGAGTTGTGTGAATTGAATTGAAGAATTGGCCTTTAATGATTGCAACGATTCATCATTAGATAACCTCTAGCTTTACTGCACATACTGTGTTGGCCCTCTTGAAATAGAAAGACTTACCTCAGGTTGACAACTAATGTAGGGATTAAGATCGCTTGTAAAAAGACATCTTAGTGAGCCAACAACATCATCTCATCCTTCTTCTGCATTAAATAATTTTCCACATGTTGGACAATATAATTCACAATTTTTATGAATCCATGGATATTCAATATATGTTATACACAATAGACATTTAGTCCAAAATTATGATTGTTATGTGGAACTCATCTTCTTTTCTTTTCTTGAATTCCTTTCTCAAATCACTTTTATAATATTTCTAATAACTTTTTTTAATATAACCATTCTTTTTAATAACAAACTTATGTACTTTGGTATTTAATATTAACCTCCGAATTTAAAAAAAGTTCAAGTACTCCTCCCTTTAATATTCCTTCAATATTAATAAATACGTTCATTCTTCGATTTTATTTTAACTCCTTTATATGCCTTGCTAATATAATAATATATTTCACTCGACAATCCTCATATTAAATATCCCCTTTTTATATATATAATATATTTTTTTTCCTTTTTTTCCTTTTGTTTGGTTAAACGCAAATATAAACTTTTATAAAGTTCTATATAATATGTATCACCTTTATATAATATTCCTCTCTTAAAAAAAATTGCCCTTTATTAATCTTTTCCAATTAATATGCCTTGATAATATAATCTTTTGAACAGATTAACCCTCCGAAACAATGCACCCCTACCCTTGAATTACTTGGGCTTGCTAATGTTAGAAAGTCATAATTTTTTTAATATGGGTAACAACTTTCGAAATACTAGTGGCAACCTTATATTTTCTTGTCGGCGTTTTTTTTTTTAAATGCAACGGGTGACTGCACAGAGACTATGGTGGCCACTGGAACAGATTTGCAGGGGCACAGTTTCAATACTAGTGGTTCAAAAATGATGGTGGTTTATGATACAAGGCAGGATAACTATTCTAATGGTAACTCGGGTGGCTTTCGGCTGGGTGACGAATGTGTGGCACCTCGAGCAGCTGTCGACTTGCACGTCTTGGCAGTGGTGGTATTCCAGTCGCTACGTCGGTTACGTGCAGAAGAGGCACATTGTAGTGATGGTTTTCCGTTGTTCGATTAAAGTGGTGGCAAAGATGATTTCTAGAGTGAAAATGATGATGATGGAGAAGGGTGTAGGCAACATGAGACACAGGCCTAGCGGCAGATCGACTGGTGGTTGTGGTGGACTCCCTTGCAGTGACCAATGATGACTAGTCATTGGGGTGGTTACGGAATGTTTTTGGAGAGGATCTGGTGGCTGCCACAGAAGGTTTGGAGCATAGTGCGAAAGTGACATTGGGA
This sequence comes from Pinus taeda, assembly GCA_000404065.3. Classification (NCBI taxonomy): domain Eukaryota; kingdom Viridiplantae; phylum Streptophyta; class Pinopsida; order Pinales; family Pinaceae; genus Pinus; species Pinus taeda. The sequence goes on along the minus strand of APFE031505076.1, from coordinate 70,331 downwards.
AGGATCAGAGGGGGGACAGGAGCAATTTGGACGGGCTCGGTCAGGGGTGAGGAAGTTATAGCAAGGCATGTGCTCTTTTGGTAGCGGGGGTGAGGAAAGACAACCGATGGTGTTACAATATAGCAGGTCGAGGGTGAAATTTCCATACAACATTGTGCGGTGGAGGAGAAAAGGCTATCGGTGATTCAACTGGACAGGACATCTGCGTATGGTTGCTGACAGGGTGGCTAGAGATGTTCGTGGAGATGTTTATGTTCCAATCAGTGAACATGGGTCTATAGAGTGCCCACTGAGAAATGTTGACAGCTTCAGGAAGTAATGAAGGCAGATGGTTGACCGAAATGGTTGTTGGCAATGGTTGTCCGCCTAGGTAAGTAATTTTTTTTTGCTTTTTTTTTTTTTTTTATATATATATCATTTCATTATACCATTTTTTATTTTTTATTATCTCTGTTTTTATTTTCAAATATGTTTTTCGATTTTTTTTATATTTTTTTAATCAATATATATTATATATATATATTTTTTTTTTTCCTTCTTATGATTTATTTTCTATTATTTATTTTTTCTTATAATTTTATTTTTGTTAAATTTGTTTTTTTTTTTAAGTTTTTAATTTTTTTTTTTTAAATATATCTTCATTTTTTTCCCATAATGGCCAAAGGTCTAAATGATGAAAATGGAGAACCTCCAAAAAGTTGTAGCGAAATGCTTCAAAGACAACAAAGTTGACGAATTTTGACGACCAAAGACCTAGATTGGAGAACGCGACTTAGCGCAACGATTAAGCAACCAAAGAATTGAATGACTCTGATACCAAATGGAATGAATAGAGTTCATATGCATAGTATACTACTTCATAAGATTTGATATATATAAACATCCATATAGGAAAATAATATATTATAGAAGAATATTTTAATGCAAGTGAGGTGATTCAAACAAGAGTGAGGGCCCACTTATATACCCTAGGCAGGTACCCCTTCACAAACAGTCATGTCCTTAGAGACATACCTGTTCACTACTAATTATTAGTTAATTGATCATTAATCATTGTTATTTTTATTTACATTATTTGCATTATTTTATCTATATTTATTCATAACATTGTCATATGAGTCATCATTTGTCATGTCATTTGTGGATATGATTATGTAATTTTCATATATGAGAAATGAAATGTAAATGGAGGTTCAAGAGTCAACTATAGAATGTGAAAATTCATGAAGAAATCAAAAGGTCATATGGAAGTCAAAGACTCACAAGGGATGTCTAAGAGTCACAAGGGAGGTGAAGCGTCACCCCATTTTTTACATACACCCTCATAGCTCAAGCAAAAGGCTTTTCACCTTGGCTCCTACCACTAGTCATTAGAGAGGAAGATGGTTGTTTTGGAGAAAAAAGTGGTAGATCTAACGCTCCATTATTGGAGCTAGTGGGGTTCATTGTATCTATATATCTTAGAACTTTTGCTCAATACTTAAAGCTCATTGAGCCAACACACTTTCATGCGTGTGCAAAAAATATTGTAAGACTATACTTTGAATGTTTGCGATATATGTTGTTTTCATCTGTACTAAATAAATTGAACTATTTTGATGGTTTTGGTGCTTATCTTGTTGAAGGTGTGTTATATTGTTTTTAATGATCATTGCTTCTATGTGAACTATTTCACTAGTTAATCAACAATTATTTCATATATATATGTTCACGTGTCTTTATTAGATCAGTACTATTACTTTTCTTTTAAAGGCTCACTTTTATTTCCCCTTTGGTAATCTAACCTTGATACATTTTGCAACTAAACATTTCACAAAGCATACTCACTTGTTCATTCAAAAGTACATGTACATTATTCTCTTATGTTGACCATTGTAGCCAAGGAAAATCAATAAGAAAAATGGCATCCGGGTCTTATTTCTAGAAGGGTTCCTACACCAAACAGTGTGAAGTTTAGTTGGTACTTTTCATTAGGGAGACCCCCTTGAATGTTGGTGGGATCCAACATTGTCAACATTCTGGCACTAGAACGAGGATTCTCACCTTTATATGGCTGTTAACTCACCATATCCTAACAAGCAGACTTTCGCACAAGGCAATAATGTTCCCATTTCTAGTCCAAATCATACTCCTGAGAAAGAAGAAACTTCTCATTCTATTCTGGGACAATCATTTGAGGTTACTTACGATAAACTATGTACTATCTGACCCATTACTCGTAAGTCTATAAAAACTATTGGCTTACTCCTTGTTGCTTCTATTCTACCTCATAAGCATATAAATAAATAAACAACCCCCAATGGCATACTGGTTTCTTCGTTGGAAGATTTGGTTATCGTAACCCTTGAGGAGTTGGTTGATCCTACAAAAATTACAAACCATCAGGGGGAGCTTCCACCCATTGAGAAGTGTTTGGAAAGTGAAGGGGAATATTTTTAGTTTTATGACAAGGAACATCTTGATTATAACGCATATTTTAACTATGAAGGAGAAGCCTCATCAGATTCAAAAGAAGAGGAGGAGGAAAGAGATGAAGAAATGACTGATGCAAACTTGGATTAGATGGCCCAATGGTTACTCACTCTTCCAGATAATCGTCACAATATGCCAAAACATCTGGAAAAGATGTTGTCAAAATTTGATCCCAATAAGAAGACCAAAGTTGAAGACCATCTTAACAATTTCTACATCTAGTTACAGATGCTTGAGGTACGTTTTGATGATGTTTCTTATAGACTCTTTCCATACACTTTAGAAGGTAGAGCATTTGTATGAAATCATATTCTTCTGACCAATTCAATCCATAGCTGGAGGGAGTTTAAGAAGCTATTTCTGGAAAAAATTTCTGATGATAAAACTCCCACCATGTTATTAAAAAAACTTGGGAACCTGAAAATGGGGGACGAAGAAAGATTTAAAGATGTTAACCAAAGATTCACTCGTTTGTTGAACAAGTTCCCACCCTAATGTACAACCTCACAATGATATTATTAAGGATTATTATACAACTACTTTTCCAACTAACATTTATGTGTTTTTCAAAAGAGTTACAAAGGATAGTTTAGCCTTAAAGTTTGCAAAATATATTGCTATCGAAAAAGATTTGCATTCTATTAGAGTCATTGAAGTCATCGATGACCCCAAAGACTCCAAGGAAACTAGTAAGAAAACCCAGGCCACTTCCAGCAAAGCTAAGGAGAAATATCCTTTTGATATGGAAAGCTTGACCACGTCTCTGGAGTTGCTCACGAACAAAGTATCAGAGTTGAAGAGAAGGTCGAGTGACACATCCACTACCAACAACATGTCTTGTACGTCACCTTTCTACAAAAATAAAAATAACTCTCAACCAACCAAATATGCTCAGAGTTCTAATGAAATTTTCAATGTCGAAAGTTTGGCCATGGATAATTTCTACACTTTTCACCAAGAAAAATATTCAAAAAAGATGTGCCCATAGTGGAATCACAATACGAACACTATGATGGCTAATCTAGTTGATACTTTGTTAGCAAAAGAACAACCTGAGCAATGTGAAGAAACAAACGAACCTACCGTGACCAAACAAAGTTTAGGTGTTGGATACTCAATGAACATGTTTAATGTTATATACAATGCTGATAAGAAAAGTGTTGATGAACCTTCAGTAAGTGAAGCTCATCCCAAGAAGCCAACTGGTCATTACAACTTGATGAGAAAGGGACATATTTTTTAGCAGGAAATTAAGAAGAAATTGCTGCGTAGAATTCTACCACCTTCCAATCCAGCTCAAAATGCACAAAATAAGTCTAGAAGTGCTCCTGCGTCCAAGAAAACTTCCACCAACAAAAAGAACAAGTTGACCACTGCTGAAGCATCAAATAAATGTACACCACCCGATCCATCAGCACAACCCTTAAGATGGAAAGTATCTATTACAATGCTGTTGACAATATGGAAAGAGCTTGGTCCAAAATTTCAATCTTTGAGCTCACAAAGATAATGGGTAAGTAAGAATGGATTATTCAGGCACTCTCATCGCACTCTTTAGTAGGTAAAGAAGTTTCTTCTTCTTAGGTAATGTTCGGTAACTCTCGCTATATTATTGAATCTATAGTTAATGCTGTCAATTTGAATTCTAACACTCTCCACCCTCCGTTTATTTTAAATTTTGAAATATTTAATTATAATGTCCATAATTTTTTGGTTGATTCTAGTGCATCTGCGATGTTATTCCATTATCTATTTCTAAGAAAATTAATGCTAAATGGGATAAAACTGATGCACAAATCATACATATAGATAGATCATTTGTCGAGGCCATTGGCGAACTCAACATTGTTATCATTCATTTGTCATATACCATAGAGTTCACTAGTGCATAAGCATTGTAATTATGGACATTCGTGATCCAGGTGGATATTGGTGGCCATCTGCTAATTCCACTTGGATCCCCTCTAGTGCTTCTTTCAGTTCTTTCAGTTTCCTTAATTATAGCACAATTTACTATTTTTAGCAGTTTTTTTCGGGTCCTAAACTTCCGGAGCCATTTTGAGGCCCTAAACGATGTTTTTTGGGAAATCTACTGCCAACGATTTTTTTTGACAAAAAATCATCTTTTCTATCGCAGTCCTCAGATAGATCTTTCCAACGGGCTATCATGTGTGTCAAACGAAGATAATGCGACCAATTCGCGACCCCTGGAAGTTGATGTACCAACTTACCCAAAAACGGGGCCCACAATTTGGCGTTTCATATTCTAGGGTTAGGTTTTGGAATGTGAAGGGGTTTCCATTTTTTCTCAACAATAAATAGGCCTTCGAGCCTCATTGTAACACAGTTCAAAGGCATGTAGCCACACATCTCTTCTCAGAAATAAGCTACCATCACCCTAGCTGGTTTATTTCCATTTCTGGTTGTAAGCATATTTCAGTATTTTCCATTAGTGAAAAGAAGTATCATTTCCGCTGCATCTTTGTGTATATGGTTATCTCTGTAATTTGTTGCGTTCCTATTTAAGTTCGGATCAATTCGTGAAGCCTACGATTTATTTTTGAGCATAGATTTGTCCAACAAATTACAAGGGTAATTTTCAACTAACTGGACACATTTAAGGCTTCCATAAAAGGTAAGAAATAACTAGATTTGAGTATAAAGCGAGCCTTACATGAAAAATACCATGACACAACTTGAGGGAAAAAATGAACCAATGGGCTTTGTAGATGTTATTTTTGAAAATTGTTTTCTGGAATTAGACTATGGATGTTATATGGCATAACCTTCTCCCATACCACCAGATACATAGTTGTAACTCCCTCAAAATCTAATGGGTGCAAAAGGAATTTGTATAGTAGATGTAAATAGTAGTAGTATAGGACATAGCCCTAGTATTATTAATATTTGCATATTTTACTTTTCGAAAATTGTTTTTTTTAAGTAGACCATGGATGTTATGTGGCACAACCTTCACCCATCCCATCAGATACACATTTGAAACCCCTTTCTCAAAATCCAACTCGTGAAAATGAATTTTGTACAGTAGATGCAAATAGTAGTAGTATAGGACATATCCCTAATATTATTAATATTGGGATATTGTACTTTTTAGGAATTGTTTTCTAGAAGTAGACCATGGATGTTATCTAACACAACCTTCAGTTGTCCCACCAGATACAGAGTTGGAACCCCTTCCTCAAAATACAACTGGTGCAAATGACTTTTGTAAAGTAGATGCAAATATTAGTAGTATAGGAGATAACCCTAGTATTGTTAATATTTAGATATTGTACTTTGATGGTTCAAAAACACGGGAGGGATATGGAGTTGGTTACATTTTAATAGACCCCCAATAGAGAAAACATATGATATCTCGCCGCTTGGAATTTAAGTGCATCAACAACATTTCTAAATATGAGGCACTCATTATGGGTTCGAAGAAATCTATCGACCTCAAAGTTGAAATGCTTAAAGAAAATGGTGACTAAAAAATTGTCATAAAATAAGTATGGAATATGATACATTTGTGTGTAACCTAATTTCATGATTTGAAATTATACAGGAACGCAACAAAATGTAGAGATAAACATAAACATAGAGATGCAATAGCAATAAAAATCCATTTCATCAATATCAAAGAACTGAAATATGCTTACATACAAAATGGAAATAAAATATCTCGCGCAATGGTAGTTTTTGAAGATTGAAAATGTTTTCTTTTTTACTATCCTTGTTCCCTCTCTTTTGCCTTTTTGTGACCACCTCGTTGCAGTTTCAGCTTAATCAAGGTCATCACAAAATTACTCAAACATATAAAAGGTATTAATCATCAATGTTGTAGAATCTATTGTTCCTTTGTGATATATAATTAAAACATTTCTACAACTACAAAATCTTTCTCATTCCGCAACAAATATCGAATTCTGCAGCCATCTCCATGGTTAGACAGGTTTCAATGCACCAATGAGGAAATGAAATGTAAATGTAGATGAAAAATGTTCCCCATATGGATGTCCACTATTGTCATGATCTGGCAGGAAACAAAGATCGAAAGGTCTAGAATTCAAATCAAAAGTCAAACTGTAGCTACAACATTTAAGCAATCAAGCGAAGTTCATCAAGGGATCAAGAGAGATCAAGTGAGCATGGAAATATTTGTTTGATCTTGAAGACATGTTCAGGAAAAATCCCTCTACATTTTCTCTTCCAGTAGAAAAGCATGAGGAGATAGACTCTTAATTTATGTTTACTTCTTAGATGGAAAATTAGTTTAATTTCTTATCGGCATAGGATTCTTAAATTAGTTCGATGAAGAATTGTATAAAAGACATGAGGTAAGACCAAGACATAGTTAGTCATTGTTTATTTTAGTATTTGCAAGCTCTATTTTAAGAAACTTCTGTGGATTAATATAATACTCTATTCCTCTTTTACAATATGTGGTTGAGTAATCCTTTGATTAGTGAAAATCTTACACTCACGGGAGAGCCCCTTTGAGAGTTGTAAGGGTAGCTAGTTTCTATTTACATTTCAATTTCTCATAGATAGCTTGCATTCGATTCGAAATTTCATGTATTCATTCTATTTGTCAATAAGAATAGTTACATTTCAATTATTTTTTAATCACCTATTGTTTTATTTCTATGGTTCTCATAAAAAGAAAATACCAAAAGAAATTACTTCCAAAATGCATTTCCTTTCAGTAATCTAGTCTTTTAATTAGTTAAATTTCATGGATGATGAATAGATGGTTTTCAAATCTCATTACCACACATTACTAATATATTGGAGCTACATTTTCACTCGATTTACTTTCCTCTTGCAAGAAATTAGAAATAGTATTTCTTTCTGCAATTTAGAGTTAGAATTTCCTTTCCTGCAATTTAGAGTTAAGTTTCCTTTTCTGCAAATAGTGTTAAGATTTCCTTTTGCAAAGTAGCGTTAAAATTTAATTTATGCAATTAGTATTAAGATATATTTTCCACAACATAGCATTAATATTTCCTTTTCTTTCAATTAGAGATAGACTTTCAATTTTGCAATTATAATAAATTGATATTTCAAGTTTTAGTTTAATTTTCATTTCAGTTCGACTTTTGGTTTTGATGTAGCTTTAATGGAAAGAACATGTGTGTGAAAACTCTTTAATATCATTTAAAATTTATCCATAATTAGATCAATTTCATCCAATGATAGAATTCCTAGCATATATGGTGCACATACACTTCATAAGTACATGAACCTTCGTTGATAATTAATGAAGTAATTTGAGGTTAATTAAATTACCCAACATTAGCTTATCTCTAAGCATAGATGTGGAGGATACATGTCTCTGAACTATGTTAAAATGAAGCTCAAGGGATTTTTTATTATTGAAAAATAAAGGGAAACCCTAAACAACCAAAACCATAACCCCAGGAGATGGAATGACAAGTGTTTGTGGGCCCCATTTGGGTTAGTTGGGCAACCAACTTCCAGGGGTCATAACTTGGTCATATGATCTCCATTTGGTGTGTATGATAACTTGCTGTAATTATATCTCCAAGTATTATAGGATTTGTGGTAGGCCCCTACATGGCTTTGGGCCTATTTCGGACCTCAAACAAACGTCGTTTAGGGGGTCAAAACTGCTATGGAATTCCACGAACCGAAAAAACTGTTAAAAATAGTAAATGTTGCTATAAACAAGGAAATTGATGAAATTGATTGGAGGGATAGGTTGAATAGGTGGGTGGCCACCAATGTCCACCTGGATTAGTCCTCCCCACTTAGGAATCAATGGTTCCCATACCGTGCAGAGCCTCCATGAGGTGAGGATATTTCTATTGATCCTAGTCCCTGGTGAACCACTTGCCCTGGTGAAGGAGTTGGCCTGCTTTGACAACTTGATATAGTTGGATCCTCTGTTAGACAGTGTTAATGGTTTGTGTGTCCATGATCCCATTTATTGTGTCTTGTTTGATGCAACTTGGGTTGATCTCTATTCGTAACATCTACTAAGCAACGTTGGATGTGTCCAACAATTGGGGAAAGTATGATTGCAGCTGGTCCACATTGAATACTGGATGTAGGCCAAGGAACGATGGAATGTTGAGCTTGAAGCTATTTTCCCCTACAGCCCTGGTGATGGTGTATGATTGATATCAGAGCGAGTGAAACTTGCAGTGGGGCCCAGTGAGGTGCTCCTTCTGTAAATGTAACCAAACTTTAACGCCCACTTGGAACTTGTGTGGCACCCGAAGTTGATCATGACATTTCTTTTACTTAGCATTGGATCTATCCAATATGCCATGGACCTACTAGTAGATGTGTTGAATGCACTCAATGAATCTGTTAGCCTCTCAGCTTCAGATTGGACATGAGCTGAATATACCTGAGTAGCTGCAAATTGTATGGCCACATAAATGGGACATAGTGGCTGGAATCCCAACCCCACCTAAAATGGGTTGTGGCCAATTGAGCTATGGAGAGATTTGTTGTAGCTGTGCTAGACATAGGGGAGGCTTTCATCCTATGTGCTTGGATGATTTGAGTTGTACATGTGCAGAGTGTTCATGATCATCCTGTTGACGACCTCTACTTGGCAATCAGTTTAGGGGTGGAAGGTCATGGACTTAGTGAGCTTAGTATCTAGCATCAACTAGAGGCCTGACCAAAAATGTACTCAAGAACCTGTTGTCACAATTTGAGATAATGGTCTGTGGATACCAAAGTATACCCACACACGTTCAAAGAAGACCTTAGTAGTGGCTTCTGTTGTGATACTCTTCTTGCAAGCTGCTAGAATGGCCATCTTAGAGAATTTATCAATGACCATGAAAACGCAGTCATTGCCATGCTTAGTATAAGGAAGGCCCGACATCTAATCCATGGAGATGGATTCCCAAGGCTGACTAGGAGTAGGCAGAGGAGTGTATAGGCCTTTCTTCTTGATGGTCAAATTGGCAATGACATAGGCAGTGTAGGATCTAATGTACTTCCCAACATATTATTAAAGGCCCGACCAATAAAAGTACTTCTACAACACTGCCACTATTTTCTTTACTCCAAAATGTCCAACAACCCAATTGTAATGCGCCTCCCAAATCATCTTGGCATGCTCGCTTGAATTAACACAGAGGCGTCCTGGGTGGCATAAAAATGCATCCTGGAGGTGGAAATATGGAACTTTCTTGCATTCTAGGAGCATCTAGTATATGTTACTGAACTATAGATCACTCTTATAAATATGCAGCCACCCCAAAGTCTTGTGTCCATAAGAGTCAAGCACAATGGTCAACGCCATGACCAATGTTCGACTAAGGTAGTCTGTAACATTATTGGTGTTGTCCTTCTTATACTTAATGTTCAAATGGAACTATTGTAGGTATGTGGATCATTTCTGATGGAAATCTTTCTGAAACTTTCCTTATGTCTATATGAAATGTAGGGATCAGTGGTCTGTGTGGATGATCGTTTCCTTCCGCATAATGTAATGCTTCCATTTTCATCAAGCCTGCACAATGGAATACATCTATTTTTCATAGATGGGATACTTCCAGACAATGTCTGAAACTGTCTCATTGTGATATGCCACTGAATTTCCCTGCTAAGTAATAACTGCACCAATCGCATAGTCAGAGGCATTTGTCTCAATCTCAAATGGTTGTTGCAGGTCTGGTAATGTGAGATATGGTGTAGAGTAGAGGTGATGCTTCAACATGATAAATTCCTTCTGTTGAGATTTAGACCAAAATAACTTTTCTTTCACTCCGCCCTTGGTGACTTGACTCAAAGGCCTAGTGATATGAGAGAATCCCAACATGAACCTGCAGTAGAAATTGGAAAGACCCAGAAAGCTACAGAGCTCTGTTAGAGTGGTTAGGCTTGGCCAATCCCAAATAACGTGTATCTTAGTTGGGTCCACATGCACACTTCTCTCATCAATGATGTACCCCATGTATTGAACGTGGGTCATATCAAAAGTGCATTTCGCATAATTGGGACACAATTTGTGTTGTCGCAGAGTTTGGAGGACCTGTCTAATATGGTGGAGGCACTCTTACCAACTTTGGCTAAAGATTAGGATGTTGTCCAAATACACTACCACAAATGAGTTAGCCAATGGATGAAATATGTCATTCATCACCCTCATGAAGGTTGTGGGGGCATTTGTCAACTTGAAAGGCATGACCAACCATTCAAAAAGTCCCTCGGATTTGAAAGAAATATTCCACACATAAGAGGGTTAAACTGGTACCTGGTTATAACCAAACTTAAAGTAAATGTTCCTGAAATATTTGGCCCCCTTAAGCTGGTCCATAACATCATTGATCTGTGGGATTGGATACCTATTCCATACAATGATCTTATTCAGCACCCGATAGTCAATAAAGAGTCTCAAGGTCCCATCCTTCTTCTGTACCAATACGATCAAGCTCCCATAGGGTAATGAACTTAACCTGATGTACCATTTTAGTAACAAATCCTTAATCTGCCTCTTGATTTCATTATTCTCCAGAACAAAGATTCGATAGATTGGTCCATTGGGTAGCAGTGCACCCATGGTCATATCGACGACATTGTTGACCTGATAGTGTACGGGTACCCATGTGGTTGAGGGGATGATGTTCCTGTACTCCTCATAACCTTGTCCATTTTTTGCTTCCATGCAGAGGAGCCCTGTCTAGAGGCCTTGGATGTGGCCACAATCTTCTTCTTTCCCTGTGGGTAAATCACAAGGAAGACAAATTTCCTGGTATGGGAAATGATCTTATTGCATTGCTTCACAAATATCAAAGAGATGGAGGTAGGCGTTGCTACCTCCAATATCCTGTATAACTTATTTCCCAAAGTAATAATAATTGTGCAAGGCCTAGAATCATACATAGCATGACACTTCCACAAGTATGGTTGGCCTAATAATACATCACAAACTTCAAGTAGAGTAATATCACACAGTGCCTCATCTATAAAGGGATTGATGTCGTAGGGAAGGCGACACTATTGGTTGACACAGAGATCTCGTCCTTGGTGAAGCCACCTAATGGTGTATGAATGTGGGTGTGTTGTGGTTGATAGGCCTAGCTACTTCATGAATTCTACTGAAATGAGGTTCTTTTGGATGTCGCTGTCAACAATGAACTAGAGCGGAGAACCCTTCACCCACATATGTGTGAGGAAGAGGTGCTCCCCCTCCTCTAGATCTTCGGGCTCAATCTTCTAGATCTTGGTGGTGGAAATGGTGGCATTGTGCTCTGCACCAATAATCTTCTTCCTTTTTTCATTCCCCTTGTTGGGTTCTGACTCAGAGTCATAACATTCATCTAACTCAGAATCCTTCAGCTCAACCACCAGTGATTGTTTGGTCCGACACTCACTCGTGTTGTGAGTGGGGCTCTTAAGGAACTCACATCATTTTCCTGTGTCCTTCTTTGTCTTCATGGTGTTGTTCTTTTCTTGTGGCTTTGGTGGCTTTTCCTAGGTAGCCCCACCTTGGCTTTGTCCTTTGTTTTATGGTTTGGGAGTGCCTTTCCCTTGCTTTAGATTCATAGATCCAAAGTCTCGCCTCTTCTGTTTAAATTTCTGCTTGATCTTAGTAGTTTATCGATAGGCAGAGCCAGGCAAGGAGATGTCTAGAACATCCATCTCATCCTGGATGTACTTGTGTATACAGTCGCATTACTTGAGTACCAGATTCTGCTCACAATCCTTGATACGCATATTTTTGCGAAGGGTATGAAAAATATTTTTGAACTCTGGCACATCTTGGTCCTGTCCTTGCCGCGACGTTGTACACATTATGTATTTTTCTTCATAGCTCCCAACGGGGTAATACTGCTCCTTGATGGCATCCCAGAAGTAATTTCAAGTGGGTGCAGCTAAAAGTAGTGATTGTTCCCTCTTGTCCCTCTTCTCACAATAGGTTTCTCACTAGTCCTTGATGTGGCGGGCATCTCTAAGGAGTGGAAAAGTAACATTTTCCCGATTGGAAAAATCATGAACTGAAAAATATCCTTCTAACAGATTTAACCATTTATCTAAGACATCCACATCTATTTGGCCTTCAAATATGGGTATTTCAAAGTTGACTTGTACCTTAAAGGGAGTGACGCCTCCAAAGTGGTTGATGGATGAAGATGCGTTGCCTCTGGGTAGCTGCGAAAGGATCTTGGCAAAGCTGTCCATCATTGCATTCCTTTGCCACTCAAGGTCTTCTTCAAGCAATATTTTGAAAGGATATCCTTCTCCCTTGTCTTTCTTTTCTTCCAGCATGGGAGGTTGTAAGGGTTTGTGAGGCTGGTCTTGTAAAGGTTCAACCAGTTCGAGTTGTAGCTCCTTATACCCTAACCGCATTGGGGACATGCAAAGAAAAACATAGCAAGAGCATATCGCTCTAATACCACTGATATGAACTTATACATGGATGCAAAAAATGCAGATATAAATATAAAAATAAAGATACAACAACAATAAAACTTCATTTAATTAATATCAAGGCATTGAAATATGCTGACATACATAATGGAAATAAACTAGCTCGGGTGATTGTAGCTTATCTCTAAGAAGAGATGTGGCGGCTGCATGCCTCTTAACTGTGTTACAATGAGGCTCAAGGGCCCTTTTATTATTGAACAACAAAGGGAAACCCTAAATAACAAAAACCCTATGAGATGGAACGCCAAGACTTGGTGGACCCTGTTAGGGTTAGTTGGGCAACCAACTTCAGGGGGTCGTAGCTTGGTCATATGATCTTCATTTGGTGTGTATGCTTTTTCATTGGAAAGATCTCTCCAAATACTACATGATTTTCTACAAGCATATGCCTATGGATATTGGACTGTTGCGCACCTCAAAAAAACATTGTTTAAGGGGTCAAACTTGCTCTGGAAGTTCTGGACCCGAACAAATGTTAAAAATAGTAAATGCTACTATAAACAAGGAAACTGATGAAACTGATTGGAGGGCTAGGTGGAATAGGTTGGTGGCCACCAATATCCACTTGGATCATCACTAAAATTACTAATAAGAGATATGACATTTGATTTCACAATTCCAAGATTTTAATGTTATTTATGTTCCTTGAATTCACAATGGTGTTGCTGATACATTAGCAGATGTTGGTGTTGGGTTGTCACCATTAAGGGATGGATTTTCTGTTGAAATTATTTATAGGCCATTTTTTCTTGATAATATTACCAATTTTCACGTTTTCAATGGCGACCGATAGATACTAGACTTTATTGAAAATGTTGATGTATTCAAGGATGCACTTATTGATGAAGACGAGCATGAGAAATCTTTGCAAGATTCAAGTCAAGAAAGAAAAGGAAATCCCATGCTTAGGGGTTTGGTGTCACTGGAAAAGTTGTATGACCTACAGAATCACTTCGAGGGACCAATCAATGCAAAGACTCATAGATCCACTTTGTAACACAAACAAGTAAATCTTGGCACAAAAGAAGATATGAAGTTTGTGAATCATGATACTTATTGTACACCTTAAGAGTGGAAAGTTTTTATCCACATCTTTAAGAAGTACTGAGATGTTTTTGCATGGACGTACAATGATCTTAAGACTTATGATACACGAATAATCCAACATGTGATTCCTATTAAGGAGGGGGCCAAGAATTTTCAATAGAAACGAAGGAAAGTTCATCCTACTCTTGAGCCCCTCATTTAGAAAGAGTTGAGAAAATTGTTGGATGCTCGTATCATATTTAAATTTGATCATTCAACATGGTCTCCAATATGGATCCAGTAAGGAAGATGTTTGGGGAGATACGTTTGTGTGTTGATTTTCACAATCAAAATCATGCCTCAGACAAAAATAATTATCTAGTGACGTCAATGGAACATATTTTGCAAACACTATCGGGGTTTGAAACATTTTCATCGTTGGACGGTTTCTCAAGATACAACTAGGTTCTAGTGGCAGAACTCGACAAGTAAAAAACTATCTTTAGAACCAAGGGGGGTACATTTTCCTTTAAAAGAATTCCTTTTGCAATTATTAATGCATGTGCTAATTTTCAATGTGCTATGGACGTCACATTTTGAAGTTTCATTAGACAAAGCATTGTGGTTTACTTAGATGATGTGACATTATTTTCGAAGAGGAGATCTGATCACTTGTGTCATCTAAAGAAAATTTTTGAGTGATGTCACAAATATAGGGCATCTCTTAATCCTAACAAGATAATTTTCAAAGTTTCCAAGGGAAATATATTGGGCCATATTATTTCAAAGAGTGGGATTAAATTGGACCCTAAACGGGTCAAAACTATCACTAAAATTCCCTTCTTAGTAAACAAGAAAGTTATGTAGTCCTTCTTAGGGAAAATAAATTTCCTTCACAAGTTCATCTAAAACTATGCACAAATAGTCAAAACAATGTAAGAGATGATAAATAAGTATGTGACCTATAAGTGCGATAAAGGGGAAAAGGATTTGTTCACCCGTATTAAGCAATAAATCATAGAGGCTCCAACACTATACAATCCAAACTTTGGAAACGATTTCATGTTGTACACTTTCACTTTTGATATCTCTCTTGTTGCTATTCTTATGCAAAAGGATGAAGAAGATAATGAATGGCCTATATCAATCATGAGTGTTGAATTGCAAGGACCTAAACTCAATTAGCGTGCCATTGATAAACAAGCTTATATGGTCTACAAGGTAGTAAAACACTTCAAGCCTTATCTTATGAAAAATCATGTCATTATCTTTGTGCCTCACCCAACTGTTAGATCGATGTTTTTTCAACAAGAGATATGTAAAATAAGAGAGAATTAGATGACAAGCTTGAAATAATACGATCTTGAGTTCAATATAGTTCGCACGATAAATGGCCATGGTCTATGCCATCTAGTAATAGAAGTGATAAGTTCACTAGAAGATGGCTCTTCCAGATGGGTGTAGGAAATGGAAATGTATAACATCGAACAAGTTACCCCCACTGACACATCCACCCGTTGGTATGCAAATGTTCAATAATATCTTGATCATGGTACCCTTCCCTCTCATTTATCAACAAGACAAAAGAGGGCTACTAGAATTAAAGCTCTAACATATTAGTTGGTACACGAAGTTCTTTTCAGGAATCACCATAATGGGTCCTACTTAGATGTATAGAAGCACATGATTCATAAAAGGTATTTCATGACCTCCATGAGGGACCAACCTGAGGGCATTTAGTGGGTGACAATATTGTACACAAAATTATGCGGGCCAATTACTGTTGGCCCACACGCTTCAAGGATGCTCATGCCTATTCTAAAAAATGTCTAGTTTGTTAGAAATGCATTGGACAAGATACAAAGTTACCTACCCCATTGCATCCCATCACTGTAGAATAATCTTTCCAACAATGGGGATTGAACATTATCAGTGAAATTTTTCCACACTCATCGAAGCATCAATACTACATCCTCACTTCTACATGCTACTTTACATAGTGGGCATAAATAGTTACTCAAATAAGTGAATGATTAGGAAGTCATCAATTTCCTCACACATAATATCATTATCAGGTATGGTGTTCTGACATCAATTGTTTTCGATAATGCAACTTATTTCTCATCGCTTAAACTCTATGATTTTTCATTATAAAATGGCATTGTATTGAAACATTTGACTAACTATTATCCACAAGGTAACCGTATCACTAAGTTGACCAATAAAAACCTCATCCACATTATCAAAAATATTGTGTACTTTGAATAGAGGAACTGGCACAATGCTTTGGTGAACGCTCTATGGGATGATTGTGTTATGTGTAAAAATTCTCTAAGAACCCCCCTTTACTTTTAGGTGTATGGAAAATAAGTCATCCTACCTTTGAAAATTTACCTTCCTACCCTTTAAATTTCATAAGAGTCTTAGGGTAAGCCTTGTCTTTTGGTTCAGAGTAGGATAAAACCTCTCTTGAAGCTATAGGTATAAAGGAGGAAAGCAAAAGAAAAAATTCCATTTCATCAAAACCATATCAAGAGGTGGTTTTACAAGAAGTCTCCAGGGAAGAAGGAATTCAGTATGGGAGGCTTGGTATTGAAGTGGGATAAATCCCATGAAGAGAAGGGGAAACACACTAAGTTATATTCCCTATGGATTAGACCATTTGTTGTTCGTGATAAGCTTGGCCACCACACTTATTGTCTCAAATCATTGGATGGTAAGATCGAATCTCTTCCTGCCAACTTCCAAGATTTGAAACAATATTTTCAATAAAATTCTAGGGCTATGCCCTACCCTATGTATATGGTACATCCTCTATTTTTTGTTTGTTTGTCATTTTTAGTCTTTTCCGTTGTCTTTTTGTTCTTGTGAATAAGTAGTGTGTGAAAGTGTTTTGATTGGTTCCAATGTGTGTGGAAAAATGGAAAAGGGCATTGTGACACTACACCATTTGGCTAACTTTAGTCCTTCTTCTTTGTCTTCACCCATGTCTTTTGGTTGATGATTTTATGGAAAAGAATATGATCCTTGTGTAAGGAGAGCTTGTGTAGAACCATGATACCCATACCTATTCTAGGAACCTCATCCCTATGCTTGGTTCTTTGTGTTTCAGTGTTTTGCATGCTAATCCAATAAATAGAGAAGAACAAGGGGATAATAAAGAGAACACAAATATCATAGGTATATATATAAGCTTATTTGAAGGAAAAAACTCTTTCTCCCTCAATAGGTTGGGATCTCTCTTCCACCCCATGAAATAAATAAGTTCCTTTGTACAGTTCTATAAAAGAAAAATAAATAACGAGTGAAAGAAGAGAAAGGATTCCTACATAGAGAGATGAAGAAAGAAACTTCAACGAGGTACTAACTAGGCTCACTGGCAGCAAAGAAAAGCTTGTGTTCCTTAAGTGACTCTACTAGGGTACTGTCTAGGCCTGCTAGAAATGGCCCAACACCAGAAATGAAAACTAAAACTATGAATATCTAAATCTTGTGAAAATATTACCCTTCTCCTGAATTGAAATAATTGTGATATGGATGGCCTTATTAATATGTCCAACCAAGAAAATAATTAAGGGGATGATATCTATAACCTGTTTAAGTGGGGAAGCCACAGTAATCCACACAATGAACCAATATTTATTGAAGAACTAGACCCTACACATAAGATTAGAACAAGGGAGAGAAGCTGGAGTTCTACCAATTTGTCACCAAGTGTTGTCGTTTCTACAACACCCTCCAAAATTTTTGCCTACATCCAAATTTCAGAGCCTATTTTGGCCTTGCATGCTATTGTTTCTAGTAGTAAGAGTCATTCCATGTAGATTATCTAACTTTTCAAGTCCATTTTGGAAGAAAACCAAAGTGTCGTCTTTTGGCATGGGAAGTGTCACACATCACAAAAAGAAGTGTTTTGGTCTATTAAAAGAGGAAAATTTGATGTCAAAGGGTCCTATTTATGATATAGACATGTATTAGACCCATTCTCAAAATTTCATGCATTGTCGCACAAGTGGCGTCCCTGTTGTCACAAAGTGTATCTTAAGTGTTGCACTTGGAGGAGGTTGGTAATGTGTTATATTGTCATCACATTGAGGGGATCGTGTTGTTCTTGTGTATTGAGTGATAAATGCTGTCATTAGGGGAATTTGAGGTCTAAAATAGGCCTCCTAAGGAAATTTTAAAATAATGGTGGAAATAATAAAATAATATTAGATTACATCATCAAATTTTAGAGGGAAAAAAGGAAAAACTATTTTTTCAACTCATATTTTTAATTTATATCCCTATGGGTTTACTCAAATTTCGAACAAAAACACTCGTTGGATGCAAAATTTGATTCCTCATCCAAGGAATACCCATGTTGCATACTTTCCATTGTCACTCACTACAATGTGGATTTCAATTGGTCAATATTGTCCAAGAGTAGTGAAGTTTGGAGCCACTGTCTGAGGCCATAAAAGATATCATAACTCAATCAACCCCCCTCTAATGCCTAGTGCTCACAAAAGTATTTCCAATGGTATATAGAAGTCCAAAAGTGAAATCTTGGAGAAACAGTTAAAGCACTTAGAAGATTACCATGGAAAAACCCAGCAAATGAAGAAAAATGGCTAAGTATGAGAAAAATCCCACAAATCGGCTGTCACCGTAGGCTCAAAATCACAACAAACCCCAAATACCATGCGGGGGGTGATTTGAAACAAAGTGCTACACCAACGAGAGAGGGATGAAAGAGTTCACCATAGGAAAAGCGGGAAAAATAGAGTTTGGTCACCCACCCTTCTCTCTCCTCCATGTGGCGGGTTCCCACATCCCGATGACCCCACATCCCGCAATATCTATGGATCGGTGGGGTTATAACTTAAAATACCATGAGGGGTTTGCGATTTGTGATATAATGAGAAATCACTGGGGAAGGGCCAAAAACGTTTAACAAAGGAAAGTAGAACAAAATAGGAGCGGGTCACCCCTCTTCTCTCTCCTCCACATGGTGCAATCCTGCATGACAGTAGTCCCGCAACTCGTCACATTGGTAGGTTATAAAAACTTCAAAGACTTTGCGGTGTCCGATTTGGGATATACTGTCATATTGCCAAGGGAGGGCTAAAACAATTTAACAAAGGAAATTCCTGCAAAACCAAGGCAGATGGCCTCGTTTCTCTCTCCAAAACGTGGCAGTGATGATGTCACCCCCAGTCGACGATCGTGGTGAAGCAGAGTTAAAGCATCGATATGTGGGATTTGTGATAACAAAGGAAAAGGCCTCCAGACATGGGTCTGAAGGCCTTAGTGCCTGAGGGCTCAGCCCCTAGTTCCAACTCCTGGTCATATGAGGAAATTCACATGAGGGGCTAAGGGGGAAATAAAAAATGCATGTTTCGCCTATTTGAGAAGAAAAAGCCCATGCCCACAAGTCCGCGCTATTGCACTGGAATGCATATCACCTGCTACTTCACGACCCCGATGATGCAGTACATAGGTTTAATGGGAAGATGCCTTGAAAGCTAGAAGATTTTAATAGAGCATGGAGCAACGATGGAGCAGTACAAGGGACTCAAAAGGATTAATGGTTCAGTATGGAGCCTCATCCCTCTACACAACAAAGGACTACAAATACCAACACTAATAGGTGACCCAACCCCTACTCCACAGAGGAAGGCCTCAAGCAGTAAAAACAAAAGTGATGGGATCCATCTAATCAACATGAAAGGGGCATACAACAAGCCAACTGCAATCTATAACAGTGGTTATGACTGGGATGGGCACTAAGATAGTTAATGCTTCTCTTTGACTCATATTCATTTTTGATGTCCTATAACATGCCTCCCTTCAATGAGGCATTTATTTTTGTAATATAGTTTTGGGCCATAGAGCCATTCCTGACTGATACAACTAGTCAAACTGACAGCTAAATCTAGGAGAGAGATATTTATTGTAATGTAGCTTCTTGCTCTCCTTTCTAGATAAATAGAGGAAAGCAAGACTTAGAAAAGGTTCAGAATTCTAGAGAAAACATTGCATGTTATAATTTCAGACTATATTTCCTTTGTAATACAGATGTTTTTATAATATCAAGGAAACATTGGTGATTCCCTCTTCAAAGGATTAAAATATGTGTTCCCCTTGGTCTAACTCATTTTATGTTCATGCTTCTTCCCCGAATTCATGTAATTATTGTTGCTAGATGTGTTTCAAACTCCCTCATAGATTCATTAGTATCTATATGCTAATGCAAATGCCTGTAGTTGTTTCACAGATTCATTTGTTTGAAAATTGTTTATGTATATGTCTGTGAGGACTATTGAGATTAGATCTTTAAATCTGTAGCACATGAATCATAGCTTTCAATTCTTCCTTCGTTCATTATTTCTGCTTGTAACCCAAATAAGCATAGAAATCTTTACTACTCCAAGCTCTGTGTGTTGAATATAGAAGTCTTGAAGCCTTATGCTCTATGTGATGGGTTACTCTTCTCTCTCTCTCACCCACTTCGCAAAAGATTATTAAGCTGTAAGACCTTGAAGCTCTTAGCTTCCACTATTTTTATTGTTATTTTTGATATCTGAACTAGTGAAGAAGTATCATAAATCTATGTTTCATTTCTTTGGATTAGGGAATCAACATATTTCCTATGTACATATGTATCTATAGATCATAAGTGTTTTCTTCAGTCTCTAGTAAATCATTTGAGACACACCAATTTAGATGTGCCCAGACACTGGTCTTGAAGTAATCCAAGGTTGTCTCTAGGAGATACAACATCTTTTGGCATTGTTTCTGGGGAGCTTATTGAAGGATTCTTTCCCCTAGGATACGACAAGCTGAAACACTATATGAATAGGTGATCAAAGTCTGTTAGGATTGCACTCATATCACCTTGGTGACTCCACACCCCTCTCATTATCATTCATAACCCTGGATTTTAAAAGGCCTCATACTCACCCAGATACATCCCAGCAGAAAGCTCCATTTGTATCTGACCCTGAAAAATTAATTTTTAAGAAAGTATGGAAAGAGAAAACTCCCCTAGGTTGTGCTACCATCTCACTAGCCTTTGAAGTTTGCTCTTTCAATTCTAAGCCTACTACTGATCAGTATTTAGGACTTACTCCTAAGGCCCTAACATGCCCTCCTTCCCCTACAAACCCTGTGGTATTAACCCTAGTCCCTCAAGCAAATTTGAATATCCCTCCACTAGTCTAGATGGCTCTCCCAGGATTTTTTCTCAATACATATGCACCTCTTAATCTGCCCCAGCCTCTGAGTGCAATACCCCAAGACTATCAAAAGCATCTACCTAGGTTCAGTGGGTAAGATGATAACACGACACAAAGTCACATTGTAACCTTCAGTTCTTTTGTAGAGAACATAAATGTGGAATAGTTGCATGTGGTTATGAGACTGTTTGTACAATCCCTCGATGGAGAGGTAAGAAAATGGTTCAAATACCTGCCTAATGCCTCCATCCCTACATGGGAACAACTTGAAAACTCTTGCACCCAGAAATGGGGAGAAAAGATGAGCCATGAGTACCTCCTCATAGAGTTCAATGCAATAAGGAAAAATACAAAGGAGGATACCACAAAATTTATCAAAATATTCAATAAGCAGTTCAATAACCTGCCAGCTGACATAAAGCCTCACCTAGCTGCAACTCGTGTGGTTTTCTTGGGAGCCTTTGACTTTGATGTTGGTTTTACCCTGAGAGAAAGGAAATCTACCACACTAGACCAAATTCAGATTGATGCTCTCGAAGTGGAAGCCAATCTGGCCTCGGCATGGAAGTCGAGAGAAAAGCAAGAACCTGCTAAACCCAAAAGAGAAAAAGGGGAGGCATCCTCCTTTGGTCGAGTAGGGGAATCATTAGACCCAAGTTGGGAAGATATAGACAAACTCATCAAGATTTTATCACAAAATTTTTGGAAGCTCGAAATCGAGAACAAGAACCTCTCGAGGAAGAATGCTCAAGTCAACAACCGGGGCTATAACCAACAATATAGAAGGTCTCCACCACAACTACTTCCAAGAGAAAGAAAGGAGAAGCTGGATCAGATTCCTCATCCCTTATACTTGGAAGATAGTCCCGACGAACAATATTTTGATACTTAGGAGATGCAGGGCAATATATATGTTGGTTTTGCTGAAGAGGAACATGAGAATATGGCTCACCAGGAGGCCAGTCATCACAAAGAAGTAGCAGCAGATGAAGAAGATATGGATTATTATTGTAGAGAGTTTGCAGAGTTCATGTAAACACAACAACAACATGAGTATAATATAAGATCTTCGAAGAAGAGGATGAGAGAACCATAACAACAAGGGGAAGCTTCTCCGCAAGTGGTTCCTCCAACCCAAGACAAAGGGAAGTGTAAGCTACATCCTGACCCACCCAAGACAGGAATGTTTGCAAATAAAGAGAGCAATGATCCTAAGGGACACACAGAGCAAGAGGTATTTGCTCTGCTGACAACTGCCAGTATGAAGGGAGAAGGAATAAAGCACGAAGGTGTAGAAAAGGCCCAAAATATGTTCAATCTGTGTCCTATAATTTATAGGATCTCAAGGTAATTGAGTATTATACCTCAGGAATCCCATTTTGTAAATACTTATCAATCTATCAATGATTTCCAAATAAAATGAAAATATGGTATAAAGAAGAAAAATAAAGAGAAAAACAAAAATATTGAAAAAGAAAAAAGATTGAACCCCACCAAAAGAAAGAAAATAAAAAAAGGATAATACTGAAAGTGTTGTAAATCTAAATGCCACTACCCGTGTTGGCTATGTGGGGCCTAACCCACGGTCAACAGTGGTTTTAGCTAAGAAAATCTCGATACTATTGGCCCTTTTGGCAACAGTCCACGGAGTGCGAACTGAGGTCTCACCCGAAGTAGTATGGAAGGGTGCTAGAACCAGGTTTCCACACGCTGGAGATGTCTTGATGAGGGTTCTCGAGGTTCACGATCCTAATCTGTGCACTGCACTGCTCCGTGCAACTTTCTATTCTTCGCAACCCGCATGCACATTTGTGAATACCGTGTTATTCTGATCTGATCCTTATCGTGCTATTATATTAGGGCTTAACTTAGTTTTTCTGGGCCCAATATTATTATTACTTGTTCAATGTTCAGATTAGCGCACGTACTCGAAAACAATAGAAATGCATAAAAATAACTAGAACATAGAAATACAGATGTACAAACAGATGCACAATATTCTGAATCAATCTTATCTTTATTAATACTCAAGTTTAGTTACAGACCCGATTTTGCCCTACGCACCTAACTGTAGGGGTCTGCACTCTCATCCGCAGACTCTATTAGGCCTCTGTGCACTCAGCTGTGGAGCCTCTACCTACCACTACAACCCGATCCACTTCAGATTCACTTCTATCTTCTCACCATGCCTTCACATCTATCTATTACTTGTCAAAAACTCAGACTGACTTTACATTGAGATCCTTGCTCTATTTATACAACCCCATGGTCCGCGGACCATGGGTAGGCGGACATACTTTACATTAAATTATATTATCTTAGGGTGGACAAACCTGGACTCTCATGCTCTGTGCTCGCATTTCACAGAGTCTTTACATTACACTTGACCAAAACTTGGGCTTCAAGCCCCAAAAACATGCTATGGGGGGATCCGTTGCCCAACAGGCCCCCAACACAATCATCATGGCTCATCCCGAGTCACTCTGCTGGTGTGGCAATCTTTGTGTGAATTCCATCCAACTGTGCTTGTGCGGTGCAAAGGTCCGCAACGTAGCATTCTATTGTCGGCTAGATCTGCTCCAGTTCCACTTCTAAATCATCTGCATCTGACTTGATTCTCTACTTTGATGTCAACTTCTAGTACTTGTGTTTATAGTCCCACACCTTTGTCTGGATCTTCGGGTCGCAAAGACTGTTCTTTGGTTGATTAGTTAGATAGCTGGCCTACCCATGTAGGGCTTCAAGTGACTTCCATTTACTCTTCCTGGGAAGGGTTCTCCATTAAGTTTGACTAGCTGGACTGCACCTCCGTCTGTGACCTATTTTACCACATATGGTCCCAACCAATGCATTTTGAATTTTCCAGGAAATGTTTCGAACTTACTGTCATACAACAATGCTAAATCGTTTACCTTAAATGTGCGCAACTTGATATGGCGATCGTTTCAGGCTTTCTCGCGCTGTTTTTGTACTTGTTGATGAAATCTCGCCAGAAACTGTTCTTCCTTGAGTTCTTCCAATTGCGCGAGCCTATCCTCCAAGGCTTCGTGGTTTGACATGCCTGTAAGTGCTACTATCGGCAAACTGGGTATGATGTATTCCATTGGCATGATTGCTTCCGTGCCATAGACTAAATTGAAAGGTGTCTGACCCATCAAAATTTTGCATGTGGTTCTGTATGCCCATAATACAACAGGTATGCACAGGTCCTAGTCATTTCACTATGTGTTACATACTTTGATCAGCGTAGTCTCCTGAATTATTATGAATGCTTCTACTGTCCCATTAGCTTGTGGAATCTTGATTTGATGGTACCCTAAGAAGCCATCCGTGAATGAGTAAGCTTCCTAATCGCCAACATTCTCCAACACTTCATCTGTGAACGGTGTCAGGAATGGATCGTGAACACAGGTGTCATTAAGCTTCCTGAGGTCCACGCATATTCTAATTTCACCCTTATGTTTTTTCTCCTATACTACCATAGGACTCACCCAGTCGGATTCTTCCACTAGTTCAATAATTCAAGCTGCGAGCATTTTGTCTAATTCATTGCAGACCTTTTCTTTATATTTTGGATTGAACCAGTAAGGTCACTGCTTAACTGGCTTCGTGTCCGGTTTGAGAGTGATCTTCATCATCCCTAAGTCGCTAATGATCCCCTTTAAGTCCATGATTTTGGTCGGGAAAAAATCTTGATATTCACGGAGTAACTCGGTGACCTTATCTCCCGTAGCATCGTCCCAATAGTCCCCAAGTGTCATGTACTTCGGTTCCATGCCTGAGCCAATGTTTACCTACTTTTTTTTTAACAACGTAGTGATGTCAGGATCCTCAATTGATGGTCCTCGAACTCCATGAAAACCTTTAGATTTTAGAATATTAATATTTTGGGGGTCATCATCATCCTCCTCTACTTGCACATTATAACATTCTAGGGCATTGTTTAACTGGGTTTCCCATGCTGGTTGAAGTACTTGCAGTGGTTCCTACAATATTTTGAAGATGGCGGCTTTTACTGCTTGTAGCGCGTCATCAAAAGTATCCGACCATTGGTCTTCAAATGTGAATGCTAACAAAAATCCCTCGCACAAGACATCCCATTTGCCTGTACCATGTTGGAGTTCCGTCTCAGTATACCAATTCATGGGTATGACATCCAGGATATGGTAGAATAAATGTACCCATTCAGGCTGTGGTTCTTCCCCATAGGCCTTGGTCCATTTCACAAGGTGCGTGTGTGAGTCATCTCATCCATCGTATTTATCTTCTATCCGTAGTTGCAGTTTCCCAAATCGTAGGCACATAATCCTTCTACATCTACACCAATTCTCAAAATTTCCTTGATGTGTTCCCCACCAGCATGCAAGTGTTGCACGCAACACCCACTTCAACGCATCGAACTGCTATTGTTCCGGTACTGTGCTTTCAAACTTGCTCAAGAATTCATCCAGTATTGTTAACCCATTATATGTTGGCAGATCTCTATCTTGGGTTGTTATGCAACGAAGTGATGTAATCATCATGTTTCAATTCAGCGTTGTCATTTTGTTCAACTGATTGTGCCAGCGTTCGTCTTCTTCATCTGAATCCGAGGGGCGGGAACTTGTGCGCTCCCACGAGATCCTTCCATCTGTAGTCAGATTCACCCAATCCTAATCTCATGCAGTTATCTTGTAAATACAATCCAGCTCATCGTCACTTCCATCATCACGCATAGGTTTAGTGTAGTGCACTCCTTCGGCTGGGTCTAGTGGAACTACTACGCGTAGGGACTTTTTCTCGAATATCATCTTCTGCTTCTTTAGGTTGATGACTCCATTCATATCAATGGCCGAGTCTATTCCTAGAAATGTAGGATAGGGATTGTTGTCATCGACAATCTCTATTACTTCAAAGTCCATCTATGTGCTTGCACCTTCGATATCAACTGTCATCCCCTGCAACCTCCCCATGCTCAAAATATTTTGTTGGTTCGCCATTTGTAATTGAATATGGGACCATTGTAATGAGGGCTTGCCCATGCATTCCCATCTTTGCTTTGGTAACACATTTGCATCCAAACCTAGGTCTAGGATTACCTGATCCATTTCATACTCGCCAATCTGCACCGTAAATCTCATTTCCATCCCGATGTGTAATGCATGCTTTCCCAGTTTCCAGACTACGTGCGATTCCCCTGACCCTGCACACCTGGTGATCAACTCCTGTAGTCCCTTAACTACCTTATTGTTGTGCAACAATTTCATGCATGTCTCTAAAAAGGTAGTAAGCATAGAAGGATCCATCCATGGCTTTGGTTGATCCTTACTACCTGAAGTGGAGGCCTCTGCGAAGCTCTTCTTAGCTTCCATGAACGTCTCCTTTGCGCATTCTAATTCAAACTCAGGTTCCTTTGTAGGAGCCTTATGACCCCATGTATCTTCCTTAGGCTACTTCTCCTTATCCTCCCCTGTGGTTGCACTGCTTCTGAGCACCATGTTTACATTTGGGTCTTCTTTGCGTGGTTCAGGCCTCATCATTTGGATATTTTGAGTCGGAGGAGGCTAGAGTACCCCTTTCTTATGCATCTGTGTGATCAACATAGGACAATCTACCATTTCATGATCAAACTGAGCATAGTATGAACAAGATATTCTTGTTGGGTTGGTACAATAGTGGGCGTAGTTCCCTAGTCCTCCACAATTGTAACAAATTAACTGTCTGTGGCCCCTTCCTAGTCCCATTCCTCCTTGTCCTCAACCTCGGCCCCTGAAATCTAGCGCACGCCATCCTCGTAGCTGGGTCGAGGGTTCGTGTTTCCATCTACATCCTATATGCTGGGGTCCAGTCCATCATTAACTCATAATTGGGACAAGTGCGCTTTTCGTGGCCTACCGACCTACAAAAATTACAAAACAACTACTGGGGAGTCTGCGTATACTTCTACAACAAATGACAATTATCCATCGTGTGTTTTCCTCCTATCTAATAGATCGCGCACCATCACGTGGGTGTCACGTTTGGCCCTGCCTATGCCTCCAGTCTCAACGGCATTAACCCCCTTCCCACCAAGTAGTTCGCGAATACTAGACAGTGGTCCTTGTTATGGCCCTAGCCTTTGCATTTCACGCACCATACTTCCTTGTGCACCTCTCGCAGTGATGCCCTATCCTGATTCAAGCTCTACATTTCCAGGCAGAGATTCTATAGTTGCATGTAGATTTGTTGAACTCCTAGCCCCAGATCCTGCATTGGTGTCTCATGCAACCTCATCACCATTTCCAGTGCTCGGCCTGGGTAGAAATTTTCTGTTGTGACAGCACTGTCCTCAGGTGTGGTGTCAGAGATGCCACAAACCATGCGCGATGTTTTTCATCTGTGAGCATCATATTAGCCTCATGGATCGTACTTTTTAGTTGCTGATCTAGATTCCAGGGGGTCTCGCCTGGAAGCATTGCGATCTCTTTAAACCTGATGATTGAGTGTGTCTCTGATTTGGCCAGCTAAATTCTATGTTCAATGCATTCTGGATCTCTACTATCCTTGCATTTGGGTGGTCATTAGAGTGATTGATATACCATGTCAACATGCAATATTGCAGTGCACTCACCAATGTTGCCTTCTTAATGTTGTCGCCCGTGACCCCTTGTGCTTCCCACACTGCTCTTACCACGAACCAGAACTGGTCCGGATCCTCATTCCCTACTCCTATGAATACGAGTAGCTTGATCGTGCTCGCCATGCTGAACTACGGGGTTGGTGGAGGTGGAGTGGGTGGAGATGGAGGTGAAGGAGGTGAAGCGGGTGGTGGCATGGGTGGAGGTGGTAACTACAGAATGCACTGCCTTATCAAACTGACCGCGCTTCTTGGAGAGACCCGAGCGAGCTCTTCCTCCCTATCTCGCGAAGGTGAAATTAAGGGACTATATCTTAATTCCCCGCTACCTTTGTAGATCTTTTCGCTCTGTGTCATTCCAAACATTAATGTATTCGCATAACCCGATTTTCACATAACAACATCTTAATCTAGGTATTCAGAGATTTAATGTACGTACCTCGTGGTCCCTTGAGAAAACGTCATTTTTCTTCACTGTAGCTCACGGTCGTGTCTACCACAAACTCAGTTATAAATCCCCTTATTATCCAGTTGAGCCAATGGTCCTTAGCTCATGTGATCTTATCTTCTGATTCCTCTAGTATACGCACTAATTCTAGTGTCCACACTATCGGTTGGTTGAGCTTACACCTTCCCTGACTGTTGGCTAACCTCGCGATCCACTCATATAGTTCATAAAGAAAGAATGCAAAGAAGAACTCGTAGCTTTCCGCCACCTTTTCTCAGATACCTACGAAGTTCTATTTTCTTGTGTCGTGAACTCATGAACCTTCTTGTCCAACCACTCTTAAATTTCCTTCTTTTTTGGGTTCCAGTGGCACGACATCAGATATCCCTTAGGCAGATCTCAGTCCTGGCAATGGAATCATTTGTTGGCTACGTGGAGCTTGACCCAGGTTAAGTAGTGAGTTTAGCCAAGCAAATCTCGGTACTACTGGCCCTTTCGGCAACAGTCTGCGGAGCGTGAATTGAGGTCTCACCCGAAGTAGTATGGGAGGGTGCTGGAACTAGGTTTTCACATCCTAGGGATGTCTTGATGAGGGTTCTGGAGGTTCATGATCCTAATCTGCACGCCGCACTACTCCGCGCAGCTTTCTATTCTTCGCAACCCATGCGCACCTTTGTGAATACTATGCTATTCCAATCTGATCCTTACTCTTCTATTATATTAGTGCTTAACTTGGTTTGTGTAGGCCCAATATTCTTATTTCTTGTTTAGCTTTCAGATTAGTGCATGTACTCAAAAACAATAGAAATGCATAAAGATAACTAGAACATAGAAATATAGATCTACAAAGAGACGCACAATATTCTGAATCAATCTTATCTTTATTAATACTCAAGTTCAGTTACAGACCCGACTCCGCCCTGCGCACTTGGCTACAGGGGTTCGCGCACTCAACTGCAGACTCTACTAGGCCTCTACACACTCAATTGTAGAGCTTCTACCTACCACTATGACCCAATACACTTTAGATTCACTTCTATCTTCTTACCATGCCTTCGCATCTATCAATTACTTGTCAAAAACTCACACTGAATTTACACTTAGAGCCTCGCTCTATTTATACAATCCCATGGTCCATGAACCACGAGTAGGCCAACATACTTTACATTAAATTATATTATCTTAGGGCAGACAACCCTAGACTCTCACGCTCTGCGCCCACATTTCGTGGGGTCTTTACATTACCCTTGACCAAAACTTGGGCTTCAAGCCCCAAAAACATGCTATGGGGGGATTCGCTGCCCAACAACTCACATCTAGTTTTTGCTTCCTTTTTGAAAAATAAAGTTGTGTGCAGCTTGTTCAAAATGCCACAATCAGTAACTTTAGTTTAATTATACTATTTAATCATGATTAGATTTCTTGAAATTTATGTAAATTAGATAAAGATTAAAGGTTTATCCAACAATTTAACTTGGCTAAATCATTAATTAGGTAGCCAATGACATTGACCCAACTATTTAATTTGGTTCAATAGGAGAAATAAGGGATAGGTTAGATATTGTTTTATTGGGATGGGGTCCCCTGGGTTAGTTTTGGG
The DNA here is from genome assembly GCA_000404065.3 of Pinus taeda. NCBI lineage: Eukaryota > Viridiplantae > Streptophyta > Pinopsida > Pinales > Pinaceae > Pinus > Pinus taeda. The sequence continues at coordinate 40,551 of APFE031505076.1, read as the reverse complement.
GCAAAAGCCCAAGTTTTGATGTAAAAAGATGAAAAGTCTTCGCAAATTATGGTCGTGTAGCGCATAGCTAGTTAAGAGTCAAAAAGGGTTTTTGCCCTCCTTTATGTAAGCTTGAGTTGGTTTTTGAAGATCTACCCATGGTCCACGGACCATGGGATTTTATAAATAGGCGTGTCTTAGAGAGTCTAAGGAAGAGATCTAAGTTTTTCTATGGGTACAAGCAAAGAAGTATAGTGCAAAAAAGTAAGTCTTAGAGGGGAAAAGGCTCTGCAGCTGAGTGCGCAGAGGTCTAGAGTAATGTCCGAAGCTGAGTGCATGGACCCTTTTAGTTGAGTGTGTAGGGGAGTATTGAGTCTGTAAATCTATCTTGAAGATCAATAAAGAATACTGTTGCAGAAATTCCTGTGTTTTATCTCTTTACATCTGTTATGTATGATTGTGATATATGCTATGATAAAATGATGTCTTTATAAAATAATGATGTATTGATGTGTGAATTTACTGGATCTATCTTATTATCTGAATGCAATTAATGTTAAGTGATTACGCGATGATCATAACACTTTCTGTTAAATTTATTGAACACTTAGGCAGACCTAAGTAGATACTGATCTAAGGGTAATCTATGGTGCATTTAAGTAGCTAATTTTCCTATTCTGGGTCCATAAAAGCTAATCGTAGACCTTTGCAGAGGTCTAGAGGCCGATAGAGGGAAGATATAGTGCTAAGCCTTAAGGGCTTAAAGATATGTGCGAAGACATATCTAGGTCATAAAAAGACATCACAGTGATATCTAGATGCGAAAACGTGGTTCCAACATCCCCCCATACTGCTTCAGGTGAGACTTTAGTCTGTGCTACACAGATTGATTCTGAAAGGGCCAGTAGTGTAGGGATTTATTTGGTGCAACTAACTCTGAACCTGGGTCAGGACCCCCTAATCCAACAAATGGTTCTATTGCTAGGACCAGGATCTGCATAAAGGGATGTGTGATGTCACACCAATGGAATCTGACCAAGAAGGAAATTTAGAAGTGGTTGGGTGGAAAGATCCACAAATTCATGTAGGAAAATAGGAATTTGTGCATGACAAAAGAATAATGGTTGGATAGATATTTGTACACAAAAATACATGAAATTTTCTTCTACACCTTCCCAATTGAACTATACGAGTGGATAGCTAAATTGGTAGACGACCAAGGAAGGTGGAGGCTTGATGGTCTAATAGTGTGGACACCTGAGCTAGTGTGAAGGTCGGAAGCCTCTGAAGATAATATCGCATGCACTGTTGACCATTGGCTTGATCAGGTTATAGGAGGATTTGTTATAGAATTCATGGTTGACACCTCAGTCAGTTACAACAAAGCATAGCAATTCTTCTTCAAGGGACCACAAGGTAAGTATCTAAGATCTTTGAATACTTGGATTAAGATGTTTTTGTGTGAGAAACAGGTTATGCCACTGCCTTGATGTTTGGAGCTACATGAAGTGGGAAGATCTTCAGAGATAGGGGGAGAAGAGGCCCTAAATATAGCCCACTGATTGGACCTGCTGTGAGTGATGACGAGGGAGCTGCACAGGCTTAACCATAGAGTGTTGTCCAGTTTATAAGACAGGGTTTTCCACAGATACCATCTATGCGACCTCCACCTTCATCCTTGTTACATAGTAATTTGTCACCATTTTTCACCATCCCTATTACCCCTCTCCTGCACCTTGGAGGATGCATTCCAGGACTTGAGAGAAGGGACAAGACTTGAAACCACTTGCATCATTCCCCTCTAAACATGAGCTTCACATGCCCTGAAGACATCTCCTGCAGCTTGCCCATAAAAATATCCCTTTTTACATTAGCGCGGGGCCACTGTTTTCTTCCCGCGCCAATGGGGAAAATCCTCTAAAAGGGGCGTGCTATTAGCACTCTGTCCCAGAGTCGCAATCACGCCAACCTATTTGGGTAAAGTTTTTAACCAATCAACCTCCAAAAGTTCTCTCCAACTCATTCACCAACTGAATCTATGTTAAGTGAGGATGGTTTGGCTTCGAATCTCCTTGAATGGGAAGTAGTTTGCCACCCTTCCATGGAAGTTTCCAAGTGATGAAGCCAAATCCATGATTCTTGTGATTGATCTTATCTCTTCCTCTTTCATCTATAAAAGCTTGTCTCCATGCCTTGAGCAAGCTAGTAGTAGTAGTGGTAGTGGTAGTAATACTGGTGCTGAAAGGAAGATATCAAGAGATTAGAGTTGCAAGAGCCTTCTTTGTGTCCATAAGGCTTAACCTAAGTGAGGAGATCTTGTCACCAAAGAGGAGAGAGGCTTGTCCCTCATCCCTTCAATCTTTGCAAGACTTGTTTCGCTGAGCCACCAACCAAAGGAGGACTTGACGTCAGGACGTTGGTTGTATTCTCCTTTGTTGACTATTAATAATAGATGACTATCATTATGGTTCCATTCCCATTGTTGTAATGATTGATGTTGAATTATATCCTTCCTGACTGAAGTATAATTGCATTTATTAGATTTCACGCTTGTGTTTGTGTTGTTCTCTTTGTGTGCAGGTGTCCATTCACGAGGATAGCGGAGGATTGTGACCGGCCAAGGCAAAGGAGTGTGGGCGACGTCTCTTCCACAAACAAAAGCGTTGGAATCCAAGTAGGTCTTCATCACCTATCTTTTATTTGCAATTAGGGACCTGCGTGATAGCATTGTTTGATTGTTGCTAGACCCATTCTGGGCTAGTAGGGATCGCCTCTATCCGTAGAGGGGATTTACCTCTCCAACAATTTGGCGACTCCAATGGGGAGTTTAGCTTGTTGTTCAATTTGTAAACTTTAGACGGAGTCTGAAGCACGGCCAGATAGCCTTCGAAACACTATTGCTTTGCATTAGTGAAGTAGATCAAATCCGCTTCAGTCAATCTCCGGTTTGGTTTATGGACTGAAAAAATTTGGAGTTTGTCTTGCCTCTTTGGTTTTCTCTTATTTGCTTGCCTGGATAGCTTTTTGGATTGAGTTTTCTACTGCCTCTTGCTTCCTGACTTACCTAGATACTGTAAACCGAGCTTTAGACCGCTTATTTTTCTTTTTGACTTGGCAAACTTTATTAGCGCAGTTTTTCCTTTGACAGTCGCGCTAGTGGCCCTTGTTGCTAACTGACAACCCGCGCCAATCCCTGTATAGCGCGAGTTACAGCCTGACAGTTGCGCCAGACCTCTTAGCTTTTTAAGTTCGCTTGTTTGTCTGCCTTCTGAGCTTGGATTTGTATCTTGCCACATCTTTTTCAGTTACTGGAGTGTGTTTGATCCTTGTCTGACTGGTTCTTAACCTCCGTCCTTCGGGTGTTTGCCTCTTTCTACCGATTTCATACCTTAACCCTAGGACATCTAGTGGTCGTGTGTGTCGAGCCTTCCATAGGAGTTTTGGGTTTCTTGATTGTCCAGTCGACTTTGTGATTGCTTTTTGCACTTGTTCAGTGATTGTTGAAGTGTTTTTGGTTGATTTCCGCGTGACTTGCTTCTTTCTTGCTTGGATTTCATTCTAGCTTTGTTTAAGCTTGGATCACATAGCTCGTACAAGCCTTTGTTTTTCTTTTGGTTTGGAAGACTGTTTTGGTGTCTTGGGATTTCATCGTGTTCTCATTGAGTGAATTTGTCTCTTTTACACAGTGTTATTGTCTTTCAAATTCATTCTAGTGCATTGTGCCTTTGAAAAAGAAATCAAACAAATCTCTTTTGCATTCAATACTTAATGGAATAAAACTTTTCGTTGATTTGTATTCTTGAAAGGAAAAGTCTTTTTATTTATTTGCCATTAGCTGCATTAGGGTGTTTGATTGATTGTGCTCATTTTGTTTGATTGAAAATTCTTAACCCTCTCGTAGTTAGTATTCATCGAACGAAATGGTATTCTTTGGCATATAGCTTGCATCTAGGCCAATTGTGGAAAAAGATCACATCGGTAGGGACCTAGAAATCGAAAACTTAACTAAAGATCAACCATAAAAATAAACCGAATAACTTAAAAACGCATTGGAAACATAACGGCTCCACATTCTAGAGGTCTAGGCTAGAGACGTGGCTCCGGGCGTCGTTAAACCTAGCAACTTTTGATCTTCGCATTAAGGTTGCGGTGATTCCTCCTTTGTGTGATTCAAACTGTGGTCTAGTACGGACTTGTTGCTCCCACGTACCGTCACGTATATATTGGGGAGACTCCACTAGGTTATCATCCTTAAATTCCATAGGAAGTGTGTCTGCCCGCCTTACCAAGCGTGTAACGCACCGAACACAGTATTCGGGAAGATTGACTGCAGTACGGAAAGTCCTTGGTTTTCATATGATTGCCAAGGTGTATAAGCAGTTTTATGGATTGTCTGGTAAACCCCTTGCCTAGTTTCTCCAGAGCAGTCACTTTTTGATCCTTTTCGGACTCCTTAAAAGAAAAGGCCCTATTAAGTATTTGTCACTTCAGGCTCATTAAACATTCAAAGGCAACTAGAGTCATATTTTGTCCTTTTCTCGACTCTTAAAACATGAAAAGGTCAAGTTCAGTTCCTTTGTCTTAAAATTTATTCGGCCACATTCACATTTACCCGGTTAGGTCTTGTTCGCGTTATCTTGAGTAGGTTTCTTTTTCGTTCTTGATGGCAACTTTCTCGGGGTTCACCAACCCAAGTTCCCCCGCTGACGGGAATCCTGGTCATTTCCCTCCTCTCGGGAATGTTGGTGCTCCTTACATGGCAACGTTGTCCCTCCCAGGGTTAACTGTTGGGTTGCCTGTTTGGTTGTTCTCAACCTCTCTGGTCCTCGCTGTCTCACGTACAGATCAATCAATCCCTCCACTTGAACAACCTCATGTTGATTCTAAGGTGGACCTCTCCCCTTCTACGCCCACTTCTACGTCCTCATCTTCTACTTCGCCTGATGAAAGTCTCAATTCAAGTAACCAGGTGGCTAAGAAGAAGAAGAAGAAGACAAAGAAGAAGAAGGCTCTCAAAGGAGAGGCTAAAAGCGCAGCTACCCCCTCGAGTATACCTGAAGTCGGGCCACCTTCTTCTCCTCCGCGGAAGGTCAATTTTCCTTGTAGATTGTGCAAGGATGACCACCTTCTTCGCGATTGTCCTGGCATTCCCAGGGTCTTAGAAGTATGGTCCCGCGATCCGACCGGCCCCTCATCTCCCTCTGAATCTCACGGTGTTGCTACCCTATCAGTTGGGAATAGTAAATGAAAAGGGAAGATTTGAATCCCTTGCATACTTTGTGAAGGCAATCATCCCCTTCACCTTTGTCCGCTCATGGATAAAGCCTCTGAAGTCTTGGAAAGTCTCGTGGCTCCCTCACCCCAACTCCCCGTTGGATATCAACGTCTTTCTGCAGCTGCAGATCGTCCCCCTGCTAACAACGAGATTGGTTCAAATTCCTCTCTTGTCCAGCCTCCTCTTCCTGAACATGGCTCTGCCCAGCCTGTTCCAGACCAACTATTGGTCGGAAAGAGTGTCGACTCGAGTTCACCACCCGATCACTCTGTTTTGGAAGGGCGTAATTCCCATGTTCTTCTTCTCTCCTCAGATTCCCCTAAGTTCGGAAATGACTCTCCTATCCCAGCTGCTCCCGAAAGTCCCTCTTCGGTTCCTATGGAGCATGGGGGCGATCATACGATTCCCCCACCAAGTAGTTTGGTCATCTCCTTTTATTAGAGTCACCTGACCGCTTTCCACCTTCCATCCCATGTGCCTTTCCAGATTACGGTACTTGCCTATGATAAGGCAGTACTGGCACTGTTCTGGATGAAGGTGCGTCGGTCAGTCTTATGCTGTACACTACTTGGCAAGCTTTAGGTTCCCCACAGCTCAGGCCAGTCACACAGAATCTATTGGCTTTCGACGGAGGAGCCTGTCCATCTCTAGGAGTCCTCCCGAAGTTCCCTATTACTTTGGGAGGTAAAACCATCTATATCGACGTGTTTGGTTACCCAAGGTGTTTTAGATTTCATTCTTCTCCCTTGGTCGCGACTATGTTATGGCTATGGGGGCCCTTGTCTCTTCGCTTTTCCGTGTGGTTTGCTTTCCACACGATGGAAGAATGGTGACTATTGATCAATTGTCATTCATTAGTCCCCCGATGCCTCCTGCGCAGTTGTTGTCCCCTCCTATTTTTTATCCACCAGTTGTATTTGCCCCCTCGCAAATCAACTACGTGGCCACCTATCCCATCCCTGTATCCAGCGATGCCGCCGTCGTGCATAGTGTCCTGGGGGCATTGGGTCCTGACTTCCGAGATGTTGACCTCCCACCGGGAGAGCCACTCTTGGAAGCCCAACTTCCTGTTCATTATGATGAAGTTCGGGCGGAGCATGGTTCCCTTTCCTATGTCAAGCTCCTTAAAAAATGAAACTAGGACTGGTTGGAGCATAGTTCGCTGTCCTATGTCAAGCTCCTTAAAAAATGAAACTGGGTCTGTCTGAGCATAGTTCCTGATCTTGTGTCAAGCTCGTTAAAAAATGAAACAAGGGTTATGAGGATAGTTCTTTTACTGTGTCAACCTCATTAAAAAATGAAACAACTCCCTTTCCAAGTCGATTTTTTTGATTAAGATCTCGTAAAATCCAAGTCGAGTCTTTCCAAGATCTCGAAAGTGAACCTTCATTCCATCCACTTTGTTGAATGCAATGAAGCTTGGGGGGCATGTACCTCGTTTTGCGTCATTATGTTGGGGGCATGCGAACTTGTCGTCATGACCCCTGATCATTTGACATCAAATACTGCCAAATCCGTTGTTGTGCCGCCGATATGTTCAAGCGAAGTTGACCTCTGCAGAATACTCAACCTCCCTCTGATATCTCACACAAAAAATGTTATCTGTCTCTGTCTCGTGTCGATGATGTGGGAAACATTATGGCCCACCTTCGATCAAGATCACTTCCTGTCGACTTCATCTCATTATCCAGGAAGATGACCTAGAGACTCCCTTTAGGTACCTTGGAGCATGCATGCCTCAATGGCAAGTTCTTCGTGTTCAATGCAAGGTTTTCATCATTGGCCTCCGATCAGATGATTCTACGGGTGTTCGACACCGGCTCATTGATTTGCACGTCGTGGATTGCACCTATCGTACCTTGAGGACCATCGTCTTTATTGGTGGTACCTCCCGCGTCTGTTAACAATTTTCCTCATTGACTGGTAATCCGACGATGTTCATGCATGTTCGACTTCGACTCCTGTATTCACATGCTTGAACTTGTACTGTGTTCAGGTCGAGTTGGAGCGCAAGACCCTGGATTGTGCATATTGAGATCCAGGTTGCATTTTGTGGATTATTGTAATCACTACATGACTCATTTATTGGATGGCTGCGACCATACCTGAGTCCATTCATTGATCCTCATCGGATGGTTGCGTCCATACCTGGGATCCAGTTTTTATATATACTCTGTTACGGATGGCTGCGCCCATACCCCATATATCATGTACTTGAGATATCAGTTGTACTTCTTTACGTAGGTTCTCCGACGGCCATTTTTTCAGTCACACATGTTCTTGTAAAGAATTTCACCCCTCTCTCTCGGGCTTCATGCTTTAGGGGGCATCTGTTACACAGTAATTTATCACTGTTTGTCACCGTCCCTGTTACCCCTCTACTGCACCTTGGAGGACTCATTCCGGGACTTGTGAGAAGTGACAAGACTTGAAACCACTTGCATCATTCCCCTCTGAACATGAGCTTCATATGCTCTGAAGACATCTCCTGCAACTTGCCCTTAAAAATAGCCCTTTTTACATTAGCGCTGGGCCACTGTGTTCTTCCCGCGCCAATGGGGAAAATCCTCCAAAGAGGGCGCGCTATTAGCGCTCTGTCCCAGAGTCACAATCGCGCCAACCTATTTGGGCAAAGTTTTTAACAAATCAACTTCCAAAATTTCTCTCCAACTCATTCACTAACTGAATCTATGTTAGGTGAGGATGGTTTGGCTTCGAATCTCCTTGAATGGGAAGTAGTTTGCCACCCTTCCATGGAAGTTTTCCAATGAATAAGCCAAATCCTGATTCTTGTGCATTCATCTTATCTTTTCCTCTTTCCATCTATAAAAGCTTGTGTCCATGCCTTGAGCAAGCTAGTATAGTGGGTAGTGGTAGTGGTGGTTGAACTGGGTGCTGAAAGGAAGATATCAAGAGATTAGAGTTGCAAGAGCCTCTTTGGTGTCCATAAGGCTTAACCTAAGTGAGGAGTCTTGTCACCAAAGAGAGAGAGGCTTGTCCCTCATCCCTTCAAGCTTTGCAAGACTTGTGTAGCTGAGCACCCAGCCAAAGGAGGACTTGATGTCAGGACGTTGGTTGTATTCTCCTTTGTTTATTATTAATAATAGATGACTATCATTATGGTTCCATTCCCATTGTTGTAATGATTGATGTTGAATTATATCCTTCCTGACTGATGTATAATTGCATTTATTAGATTTCACGCTTGTGTTTGTGTTGTTCTCTTTGTGTGCAGGTGTTCATTCACGAGGATAGTGGAGGATTGTGACCGGCCAAGGCAAAGGAGCGTGGGCGACGTCTCTTCCACGAACAAAAGCGTTGGAATCCAAGTAGATCTTCATCACCTACCTTTTATTTGCAATTAGGGACCTGCATGATAGCATTGTTTGATTGTTGCTAGACCCGTTCTGGGCTAGTAGGGATCGCCT
>APFE031505061.1:42430-63745 GCA_000404065.3 Pinus taeda | reverse complement strand
TGGGTCCCTATAATACTAGTGATTACCCCATTACTATGGTAGTTGTACCCATTATTAATATTGTTGTGCCCCTATTGCACCCATATTGTTATTACTGTGCCCCATAGAATCCCTCTCTTGTTATTTTTGTGGCTTTATATTATTATTATTAGGTCGGTTGGGTTATATTGTGACTCCTTAGACTCCTATATATAGAAAGGAGGTTTTGTCATTTGTATCATCCAAGATTTGTTCATTTATGTAATGTAAAGGAGGTTTCCCCCTCGAAGAGGCTGAATTCTAAGGCGTGGATCTATCTTTTCTATCTTTTCTTGAGCTGGTTTCATAACATCTATCTTGATGGCCGTAGTAAAATTCTTAATTACATTATAGGGATCGAATTGTCTCCCTAGAAGCTTGAACAATCATAGACTAAGAATGTTGTTTACTTCTCTGAATGCATGGCCTAAATCAAACAGTGAAAAGGCCACACAGGCCACAAGAAATTATGTCTAGATGGCCTTTTTCTTATCTTTCAATTCTTTGCTCATTCATCCCACCCCGCAGGTTTGGTAGGCAATTTCTCGAGCCAATAACTTATCAGGAACATATAAGGGTAGCACATGAGGGGAAGAAATGCTTCCAAATACTCTGACATAAGTGAAAAATTCTTCCCCAAACCATCTTAGGATAGGGTACAACATTCCGTAAAGAGGTAACATAACTCCTTGAAAAATTTTGTAAAAATCGGGATAAACTTGGAATCCCAAAATTCCTTATGGTAAATGTGAATGGGAAAAGGATTCTGTATAGTCCACTTCCAACCCATTAAAGGAAATATAGAAACAAAACAGATTGCATCCATAACATAAGTAGCTAAAAAGAAAGGAGAATAAATCCTCTAAGAGGTAGTTCTTGTAGACTGGCAGTTCCAAATAGTTGAGGCTAAATTATCAGACAATATCTGAGCCGAATCCATAATAGTGGTGTTAGTGGATGCATCTAATAGGGGTAGCCACTCGGATGAAAGCTTATTGATGTCAGGCCTTCCAAATATCATACATAGCATAGTAGCAACAAAACAATACGTTGAGGAGAGGGAACCAATATTGTACATACCGTGTTTGTCCTTTTTCAATGGCTCTTCCCTTGCTCACCAGTTCTTGGTGCAATCTGCCAACTCTTCATTTTCTTTGGCGAACTTCTCCATGAACTATTTGTTGTAGCTTGCATGCGGCTCTAGTAAATGATACATTAGCCTTAAATACTCTGGGGTGAATGACCTAATGAGCTCTTGGCTCCGTGACTTGAATTGCATATTCGTTATATCAACATTGTCTAATACCCATTTAACCATGTTTGTATATGGAAGTATCTTAGGCCTTGCCACTATTCGGTGCAGGAATGAACATGTGAGTTTGGTAAGTGAGGCTTCAAATGACCCGTGTGTGTCTCCTATTACTATAACTTCCTTAACTCTAGGGTTTTCTTCTTTGAGCAAACTGTACATGCCTTCCTAAGTGGATATGCTGACTTCTCTGGTACAAGTGGTGTCTGTGAATAAGGGCATCATCTCTTTTTCCTCAACAACTGGAGCTTTTCCCTTCTTTCCCATTATGCTCTGAACACTACTGTGTATATTAGTCTGCTTGCTGCTCCTGCAAGTTTACAAGTAGGGAAAGAATAATGGTAAGATATAAGGTGATGGGAAAGCTCTTAACTTCGAAATCATATCAAATATATCACCCTACGTGAAAAAACGTTTCGATCTGATCTAAATCTTATCTCATAAATGACCATCAACTAACCTCTAAATTGGCATTAATGCCCATAAATTGGTATCATATTATGAGAAATACTTTATTGAATGATGAGCCCTGCCAATCTGTGATTAAGCGATTTTGCGATTTGCTTCACAATATCGTAGATTGCAATATCACTAATCCTTTTTGTTAACAATAATTTATTTCTGTATGTGATCACGAGATTCTTTATTGCATATCACGGGATCAGGATGTTTTATATTAGGTGATACTTGTGGCATATGAAATTTGCGATGTGCGATGAATCTTTAAGGTGTGCGATCTCACATCACATTTTCGCAATTCAAAAGTTTGCTTATATAATGTCCTCCATTACCTTTTTGTGATGCGATGTTTTATTGTTAAGAGAATGGTTTTATTTGAAACTTACCAAAAAATTTAGTTTTTTGGGTTTTGTGGATGTTTTCATAAGTTTATGATAATGTGTTTTATTCAAAGGGAATTATAAGTGCTGGTTTTTTATTTTTTTGAAGGGTCCCCATTTATTTAGTTTTAGTAATAAAACTAAATAAAAGGGGGGTCATTGCTAGCCACAACAAACTGTAAATATAAGTCCTGAATACTTCAAATGAATGAGTAGAGCTGCTTATGGTTCTAAATCAATATTCAGACAATTAATTTCTCTAGCTCTTCTTATGGCTTAATTTTCTTTGGAAACTTAAGTGGTGCCATGTTGTATCAGATTTTCCATTCCTACATGACGACAATGTCAGCTTGTACATTCTATTTATCAAAGTCTCTACTCTTCTACCACAAACCATGCAAGTGAACAATTGCCTTATGTATGGTTATGAGCTCCTCATAGAGGTCCTGCATGGTTTATCCAAGTGTTGATACTTCACCAAGTATTGTTGCTCTCATTTTCTCCAAGTGGACCCGTGAAGAAGCTACATTTTGTGCTGATACATGGATTTGTTATGCCTCTTTCCTAAAATGTTGTAAATCTTATGCCAATTTCTTATTACTGACCATCAAATTTGGATTTTTTGATCTTGCAACACCCGTGAAGGCTAAGATGGCTTCAGAAATGGAATTTGGATTCTTGCTGGAGTCCACCACTATCAACCTCTCTCTAGTGAATGCAAGTGCTATGTGATCATCCAAAAAATGGTTTCTCTATGTCTCTTTAATTCTCTTATGGAATTCATCCTAAGGGAAATTGTACAAGTTCATTACTAGATCATCATCAAGAGGAACAAAATCCCCTTCTTCATTGGAATCTAACTTTGCTATTAGAGGTGATGGAGTACGAATGGTGGTATGTGGTGCACTCAACATTAGGTCAACATCCTCATTCATCGGCTCCAATTCCAAATTTATATCTGCAAGTTCAATCAAGTCTTCACTTGGCGGAGTAAGATCCCAATCCTACATCTATTCACTCTCTCCCTCTACTAGTGGCTAGTTTTTTTCTTGCTCTTCAAATTGAGTCAATGTTGCTTCTTCTTCCATTGGGCCTTTCCTTTATTCTACTTCCCGCTTATTCATCTCCTCCTATTCTCTCCTCCTTCATTCCCATTCTTCCTTTAGTTCTTGTTCTTCTTTCTTCAATATCAGTTCTTCTTCCTGCATTCTCTTTTTTTTCTCCCTTCCTATGATCCTCTCTCTATATCCTCTACTTCCTCTTTATTTCCATTTCCAAAGTTGCTTGCACAAGGATTGAATCCTCTTTCACTCTCTCGCCTTGTTCTCCCTTTATTCTACCATAAAACTTTCTCTTTCTGTTATATTGTACCAGATTGCTACCTTCTGCTGGTGTTGCTTCTGGAGTTGTCTTGTAGATCTTCCTCAAAGCTCTTTGCTGAAAGAGATTCATTAACTTGCTTAGATGTTAGTGTTGACTCCTTTCCTATAAATAGTTGAGTGTCCACATATACTAGGAAGTCTACTGGTGTTTTCTCAACTGCTTGCCCAGTGTGCCTTTTAGTGTTATCCTTTTGAAGAATCTCACTTTGGTGCTGTGGTAACAGTGACTACTAGAGAGAGGTACTCAACAACTGTGGTACCTATGAGAAAAGAAGGACACTCATGGAAAACAAACATTAGTTTTTAGAAAATCTACTTTCATGGCATGATCAAGCGACAAACTGGGCATCTAATGAGAGGGATAGCAAAAATTTTTATAAAGGGTGGGACTAGGTTCATGTGGGAACTATGCATTGTGTAGTCCCAACAGCTATGGATGAATCTTATGCCTTGAGATTACACAATGTGTAGTTCATCCTCGGCAGTGGTTTGGGAGAGACTGTGCATTGCATAGTCTCAATGTCTAGGGAAGTAGGTTGAACCTTGGAAATGTGCAATACAAAGCTATGTTAGCCCGTATTGTGAACTGCATAGTTCCAGAGGCTAATCTCTTGGATTGAGCCTTAGGATTGCATAGTGCCCAACCGAGCAAAGTGAAAACCAGCCAAAGAAAGTGCATATCTTTCCAAGGGAAGTGTGGAAAAGAAAAAAATATGAGAGATAGTGTGAGATTGAGTGCAAATATGAATAATTATGAATGAATCATGATAGATCAACTATAGAAACTGAATAAATGGGAAAAAAATCAAATTGGTGGGGAGAGTCGCTGCAATGACGACCATCGGTAAAAAAAAGGAAAGAAACCAAAACGATACTTTTGAAAGGAAAATGATAACTTGAAAAAACACTTAAATAAGCTAAACAAAGTTGAAACGCCAGTAATCATGAAGAGAAATAAGAGATATAACACTCACATGAGAAAAAACCAAAAAGAGACAAAAATGTGATAAAAATGAAACTCAACTCAAAAAGTGATGACGGCCCCACCAAAGGTTCCTTTATCTCTTTTCAAGTGCTAGAGCTCCATGATCAAATGAAAAAATCATCTCTAGAGGTGTCGATTAACTATATTTGAGAAAACAAGGGTTTATGAGGCACATCCCTAAAATCAAGGAAAAATGACACCACATTTGAGAATCTAATAATTGATCGCTAATTCCTAGGAATGATTTTTTCCCTTTAGTTTTCTTTCTTTTCTGGGGGAAACTTTCCATGCACGCTGTTAGGAAATATTAAACAATTCTAAGGAACTGGTAGAATTTCTAGCTCATTGCATTGCATAGTTTCTGAGCTCAAGGGATGCATTACGCAATTTATCGGCTTAGTGCTGAGCTACCTTCCATGAATGCACAGTTTCTGAGCTCGAGGTAGATTGCTAGTTAGAATTGCACAAATCTAGTCATCAAGGCTTCTTGCCCTTGAGGATTGTGTAGTTTTTGGAAGTAAGCCTATAACTACTAAAAGATTAAGTTAAGAGGTTAGCTTGTGACATAGAAAGATTAGATAAGTGTGAAAAAAAATGAGCACAAGCACAAGTGAAAAATATAAGTTTCAATGAAAGCGAGAATATTTGATGACAGTGCAAGATAATATTTTGTCAATAGAAGGTTAGGCTCCAAAATCTAAGCATAGGAAAAATTTTGGAGGGTGGTTGTAGAAACTACAATAGGAAATTAACAATATATTCATTCCTTGACTTATCATGGTAATTGAAAGTTTTTTTTCTTGCTAATCCAATCGAGTACAGAAGGGAAAGGGGGAAACTAAGAGTAAGAATAGTAATTTTAGAGGTATATAACAGTTTGAAAAAATAACCTCTCTTGCTCTCAATAAGTCAAGATCCCTCTTCCACCCGAGTGCAATAAAGAATAATAAATACTAAACCATATTGAAAACAAATGAGGGGTGAAAGAAGAAAAAGTATTCCTGTGTAGATAGGGGACGCAAGAAACTTTCCCAGGGTATTGAATAGGCTCATTGACAGTGAAGCAATACTTATGTTATTGTAATGACTTTGTTGGGTAACTGAATGGGCTTGCTAGTATTGCAAAACTAATAGATATGGAACTAAAGCCCTGCTTATCTTGAACTTGTGAATATATACTATCCTTCTCCTAGATTAAAACAATTGAGATATGGTAAGCCTTGAAATGTGTTTCACCGAGAAAGGGGATCAGTGAGACTATACTTATAACTGAGATAAATCGGAATTTGAGGTTGTCCACATGGTGAATCACTGGTTCCTTAAAGACTAAGAATTTGTACTCAAATGTAGACCTAAGTAGAGAATATGGAGTTCTTCTAGTGTGTTGCCAAGTTTTATTGGCGCGACAAACACGGTCCAAAATCTTTCTTACACTTGAATTTTGGAGCATACTTATGATCTAATGATATATCACCTCAAGTTGTCTCTCACTCTATGATCAATTGATGTTTTTATATGTAATCAAATCTACTTCTAAGAATCTGAGTGTAAAATCCACTTGCTTACACATATTTAGAATATTGATGCATGCTCAAGCACACCCTCTTCTCACAAGTTCAATAGTTAATGATTACCCTTGAAGACATGCATTGAGAAATCCTTTAGAGTATTTATTATGCAATATTTGGAAGTAGTGACTCTATAATCCTAGATACAGTAACTGTGCACTGCTTAGTGATAGTGATTGTGAAACTCCTGATGATAGTCACTATGCAACCCCTGCTGGCAATGACTGAACAGTTCATAAAGATAATGATTGTGCAATCCTTGTTGACGGTTAGTGCACAATGTTAGTTGAAAGTGAGAATGTAATCATATGAGTTAGTCTTTCCCTTTCTCCTGTTGCAATTGTATTTTCATTCTAGAAAGTTTCCTTAACTGCCACTTTTGTGTGCTTTTTCTTTCACAAGTGTCAATTTCACTTTCAGAGTTGTCCTTTTTGCTTTCTTTCACTTTCTCAAGTGTCACTTTTTCCTTAAATTCACTTTAGCATGTGTTCCTTTCAATTTCTTTAGCTTTTCTTTCTATCATTTTCTCTTTTCTTACTATCGCAAGTGTCGCTTTAAATTGATCGCACTCATGTATGTGTCACAAATTAGTGTATCACTAGAGGCATCTTTAATACACACTTCTTCTTAATTTGATCTTATATGTCATAAGAATATGTTCTAGAAACATTCCCATAGCTTAATGTACTTTCTGGTTGCATTCAAAACTTGTGCCATAACTTATATTCTAAGTGTCGCAAAGCTATTTTTCAACTATCACACCTAGAAATAAGTGTTGCTTTATTGTTTTTTTAAGGTATACATGATTGATTTTGGGTACTTGGCATTCCCTTGGATTGTTTTTCTTTTATATAAGTATGAGATTACTATTGTAAGACTTGTTTGCATTTTTTATTGTCTCGTTGGTCCCACACTTAGTTATTTTTTGAGCTTTCACTGTTTATGCAACTTGCCAACTTTCCTCCCTCCAAAAAATGCACACTATGTAGTCTTGAATCACAAGAAACTACTATTTCATCCTTGAACTATGCACTATGTAGTCACTACCTCCAAGGTCTATGAATTCCATAGTCACATTAGTTAGTCTCTTCCTCCTGTCCCTGAAAAATTTTATAATGCTTCTCATAGTCTTCCATTGCATAATTTGAAGCCTTAGTCAAAAGTTAGGCCTCAATACCTTCTTGACATGTGAAACTACGCAAGCACTTGGATTAGTCTTTCGTGAACTATGCATTGCACAATCACAATGATCAAGCCTACCCCATTGTGTCACTATATCCCTCAACTACACATTTTTGTTTTCTAGTCCCTGAACCACTGCACATTGCATAGTCATAGTGACTAGACTTTCATCATTGCCTCTTGGAACTGTGCACTACAAAATTATTGAGATTCCTACTCCACCTTGCACTCTATCCCAAGTTTAATCAGTGAATTTCATGAATATGTTAGACTATGATATTTCTAGACTTAAGGAATCTTTCATGAGTGAATTCCATCTACTGGTATTGTATTTTCACATGTCAGGATAATGATCAAGAAGGATGCCAAGGAGATCATGCAAGAACATACTTGTGAAGCTAAAGAGACAAAGAGACTATCGGGCAAGAAGATGAAGGGGCACTAGATCACAACAGAAGATTGAAGATCAAAATCACAAGGAAGACTTCATATCATCCAAGTTCTTGGAGGATGAATATGAAACACATGTAAGAATTATCATGAAGATACAATGGAGGTCACCAAGGAGAGGCTATAAGAGAGAACTTGTGAAGAAGAAGCAAAGGAGGAACCATCATGAAGAACTTGAAGGAATCTTGGAAAAATCAAAAGAAATGGTCGCTCATGCTAAATCAGAAGTTTCCAGCACTCACCTAAGACCCTTTGGACGATGAATATGTAGTACGAGAAAAGATACATCATGACGAAGATACGAAGATTGCTGCTAGGAGAAAGGCTTTTCCTAGACACATCCTAATGAAGTTCGATGTCATTAATGCCATGTCATGGCTTTTCCAAGTGTCATCAGAAAGTAATATGTGTCAATGTGTATTGCCACATAATTTTCTAATGTAACCATTGTATTCTAAAATGAGAAAATGTAAAATGTGTGGAAGACCAAGGGTCCCACATGGAATGTGAAATGTCAGTAGAAATTTCTAGAGTCATTAGAAGTTCAAAGGTCATATAGAAATTTTAGAATTCATATTAGAAGCTCAAGAGTCATGAGGGAGGTCAAGAGTCACATGGGAGCTCACAAGTCACATCATTTGTTATAAATACATCCTCATAGATTCAGAGAATGTGGCTTGGGACTTTGGATTATTTCACGTTGTCTTCTCTTGTTTGACATAGGAGAGAATATATGTCTTTGGAGGAGCAAGTGGTGACTTAATGTTCCACTATTGGGGCTAGTGTGGTAGCATTGTAATATTATATCTCAGGGAATTCATTTAATATATGAAGCTCTCAGAGCCATCACACTTTCATGCATACGTTGTTAATGATTGTAAGGCTATTCTTTCATTGTTTGCGGTATATGCTTATGTTAACACATAGTAATGAAAATGAACTATTTCAATGGCTTAGGTATGCATCTCATTTAATGTACATTATTACTGATTTAATCATCATTTTTTATCTTGTAGACTTATTTATAGGTCAATCAATGATTCTTTCATGATCTTATGTGACTCTTTTAGGATAGTAATATGACTTATCTTCTGGAGACTCACTCTCCCTTTTCCCTTCAATGGAAGTACCATATATGTATTACAATTATATGCCTCATAGTGTGGGCTTAATTTCTTCTTTCAAAGATCATTTGTATAATCTCTTATGTTGATAATTGTAGCCAAGGCGAATTCCTAACAATAATAGAAATTGGCTATATTTCCGGTTGGGGATCCTTCTCCTAATGACGTGAGGTCTAATTGGGACTTCATATTGTTGATACCCCCTTGGTTGACATATTTTTAGTGCCATAAACAAAAGAATTCGTTGGATTTTGTAATCGAGGGTTTTCCACCTAAAAATATGTGTCTACTATCTTTATTATTATGCCTTGTTGAATGGCTTTGATGAATGTTTATGTTTATCTTATGCTAATAATAATTAATGCTCATTGAAATTAAAAATATACTAATTGGTCAGAAATATTGATTTACACCCCTCTCTATATTTCCAACATGTGACCCCTTTTCTAGTTATGTAAGTTGTGATTTTTTCAACAGTTTCAATTACCTTTTAGGTGATACTTTACATGTACCTATATCACATTTTATTTAATTTATTGTGAATTTTTTAGCCATTCAAATGCCCTTTCTCACGAACATTTACATTTACATGTAGGAAGTATAGATTGAGTAAACTTCCCCAAATTTGGGTGTTGAGTTTGAATAATGGGAAAGGGTGTACATTAAATTATTCATATACAATTTCCTATCTAGAATAATAATCCTTTGAATTAAAATATCACAACATCTCTGGAAACAATATTTGTTAATTCATATTTAAATTTTTTCTCATGTAAAGGAGTGGCTGTTATTGCCTAAAAATTATCACCTAGCCATTTCTTACTAGGTTGATTGAATTACACCATGTAGGATGGGTTTTTACACATTATAACCCACTGAATTAGCATTATGATGCAAGTTTTGTCATTGATGAAAACTCACTCACAGGTCAATTTAGTTTTGATAAAAGGAAACTCATAGTACAAAAGGAATATTTAGAGGTAACAGGGTAGTCATACAAAAGAACAAGAAGATGGAACTAAGATCTGTTGATCAGAATAAAGAAGGTGAAAGAAAAGGTTGATGTAAAGAAGTTTAAGATGTATACGTAGGTCCACTTAGTCAAAACAACATATACATGTTAGTTCATAGAAAAAAATGAGTGTATATGTGTACACACACTCTCACAAGAGGAAAAGCGTGTACAGGTTGTAAAATAAAGAGTAGAGAATACCAGGGGTCAATACCATGGTATTAGCCCACAATATTGAGTGGAGTAACAACTATTTGATCTTGCCCAAGAATACCATGGGTCACTAAGTGGTTTTGGTCCAAGGTATTGAGAAAGGGCAAAAACTATATATGGAGGAGACAATCATAAGGCCAAGTGTGCAAGTGAATGGGTTTCTAAGGAATACTTCTATATGAAGTATATTTTATGTTGCAGGGGCCATGTTGGTGTTTTGATCTGAAATATTTATGTGCACCTTGAATTCAATATTGGATTAGGATCAGGAGACCTGAAATGAATTATCATTGAATGATCTGATATTAGTTGGGCTAGATGTGATTATGTACACTTGTTTTATTCTTTAAATGTCACAATCTGGGTTTGTCTAAAGTCTGGAATTACAACAAAGTTATGAGCCAATATTTGTAGATTTGTATGTTGGTTCATCTCGGTAAAAGAATGTGTACATGTAGGTTCTACTCTTCAAAGTATCCTATACAAAATAAAAGACTTTTTCTTCAAATATGACTGATCTATCCGATTAGTCCTATTGTTTTAGTGTTGTCTGTCAATGAAGTCTTCTTAGATATGAGTGTAAAATTAAATGCATAAGGAGTTTGGTATCTGATTGATTGATTGTATAAGTGAGAAGGGTGATCTCTACTACTTCCTATGTAAAGCTCTATAAATAGATAGCAGATGGTCAGTAATTGTTGGTTGGTACAAACTTGATTCAGAAGTTTTATGTTTTAGCAGTTTTGAAGGTATACCTAGGTTCGATTACAGGAAGTAATGTATACACAGATATTGGTTTTAGTAAAGTTGAATATAAATTTTGATGCATGATTTTTGAGATTACAGCTGGTTCTGAATGATGATTCAGGTGTCTGGTTTCAACATAGTGTTCTGGTGATAGTGATCGAATTGTTCAAATTAACTGAATGTTGGTTGATGTAGATTAAGTTTCAAAGTATGATGGGTTCGGTATGAAAATTTGACGAAATGAGGCCTTCATGTGTATTATTGTGTACCAAGAGCATCTAGTCTGAAAATTTGTGAAATGTGGTCCTTGGAGGAAGAGAGAAGCTTATATCATTTTGTAGGCCAACGCCTATGTACTAGCAATCACATTGGCTAGTACAAGAGCTAGCAGGGTTCTGCGTATTGGTATGAGTCTGCACCAGTACAATATTGTAAATATATTTTCTTATTATTGAAAGAAGATAGAGATGATAGTAGCAGGTGGTTTTCACCCACATTGGGTTTCCACCTTAAATCTTGGTGTTCAAGTGTGTTGCTTATGTGTGATGGTTTATCTTTTTTACTGCCCTACTTAATAAGTTATTGATGCACTAGTTAAAGATCAACACATAATAAATTGCCTAAATCACAAGTTTTCTAGGTGTACGCTAGTTTCTATAATTATAGTTCCGTGTACAGAATAGTTCACTTCACAGAAGTAGCGTATATAAATCTATTTGAGAAAAGAAAAAATTTTGATTAGATAATACTAATTCACCCCCTCCCAGTATTATTTCCAACAATTGGTATCAGATTAGGTCCTTCTGAAGAAGCCTGATCGCTTGAAGGAATATCTTTCAAGATGAATAATCACGAAGACATGGGATCCATTAGACCACCAACCTTCAATGGAAGCAACCTAGTATATTGGAAAATAAGAACTAGAGACTATCTACAAACACTTGGAGAAGATGTTTGGGAAATTGTAGAAGAATGATATCAATTTCCAGTAGTAATTCCTATAGACTCTGTAGGTAAGAAGTTATATGAAATCAATGCCAAAGCTGTCAATAAATTATTCAAAAGCTTTTCAGTATTAGAATTTGTCAAAGTCATGATACTCAAGACAACCAAAGAAATATGGGACAAAATCATTCAAAGCTATGAAGGAGACTCTTAGGTAAAATGTGTTAAGCTTGAAACTCTTAGAATTCAAAATGAAACTCTTAAGATGAATAGTGATGAGAGTGTTGTTAATTAATTCTTACATATAGATGAGATTGTTAATTGTATGAAGAATCTGGGTGAAGAGATAAAGGAATTTACATTAGTGGACAGAATTTTGAGATCTTTGTCTTCTAAATTTGAGTCAAAAGTGTTTGCCATAGAGGAAAAACAAGATCTTCAAACTATTACAGTGACTCAACTCCATGGAATCCTAACAGCATTTGAAAT
The DNA here is from genome assembly GCA_000404065.3 of Pinus taeda. Taxonomy (NCBI): domain Eukaryota; kingdom Viridiplantae; phylum Streptophyta; class Pinopsida; order Pinales; family Pinaceae; genus Pinus; species Pinus taeda. Next base: position 51,482 of record APFE031505061.1, on the reverse strand, counting down.
GAGAAAAGGAGGTCCATCAGATATGAGAGAAGTCACTTTTAAAGAATCAACAAGGGGAAAAGAAAAGTAGGAGCACAATGAATCATGATACATTTCAGAAGAACAGGATGAGGTAAATTTTGTCAAGAAGTTTTAATGAGGTTCCAGAAGATTTAGAGGTAAGATACTGTTAGGTTCCTATACCAATAGGTTTCATCTTTCATGATTGATAGTGGAAGGGCTAAATATGTTCATCATTACAGGCTGCAAAGGTTTCATATTTTGTGTACATACTAGGAAAATTAAAAAATGAAAAGAGGGTATGCCTTAAAAGAACAATCAAAAGGCAAGAAAATAAAATGGTCAAAAGAATAGTGAAAATGAACCCCAAACTAAAGACCAAGAAAGTGGCCAGTCAAAATGCCACTACTATCTTTTGGCAGTGTCACACTCTACAAATACAGATGCTAATCATACTTGATGGATGGCCCAATAGTCTAATCTGGGCCATGCCATGTTTAAATTTCTTGTTACAGAGTTGAGAATGTTTCCTGTCCAAACAGCTCAAGCTTGGCAGATGACTAGCTAGGTAGAGAAATGAAGGAGCCCAACTGCTTAATATAGGTCCTTGGAAGAAATAAGGGTACATTTAGATAGGAGGGCAGTCAAAAGAAAAAGAGAACAATCAGGGTCTGCTAATTCAAGTGCGCCCACTTCAAGTGAAGAAAAAATGTTAGGATTACTAGGTTGGGTAAGTAGTGCAAGGTTGCAGAAATGAAGGGCCATCACCAGTTGGCTTATCAAGAGCAAGACTCATTTCATTTAGGGTATTGGCACCATGGCAGAGGTTTGAGGACACAATAATGGAAGCACGTCTAATTTCCCCCTTTTTTCCCAAACATCATTTATTAAAATCCCCCAAGGACCTTGGGATTTGCTCAAGTGTCCTGCTCCACTTCATTCCATGACAAAGTACCAGTTCAAACTATGAAGTTCAGTCAAGGGAAAGAAGCCACATTTTTTGTGTAAAAAACTTTATTCTCAATTCCCTCATCCTCTATTCCTAAGTTTTTCTCCTTAAAAACTTAGCATTTGCCCCTATACATTCACCTCACAATGTCATATTAACAACTAATGTATTATCTAGCTCCCTAAGCATTCCCCTTCCCTAAATTCTACAAATATCTATGTAAAAATCCCAAAAGGTCTATGTAAATACCCTCCTCCCAGCAATATAGCTATACAGTCATGATTTGGGGAATACTAACCCACCAGGGGTTAATATTAACCCTCCACTACCCTGAACTATGGGTTTTTGTTAAAAAACTTTTGCTAAAAATCAAAAAATCAAAATCCCCGCCCTCATTAACCCTTCCTACCCTTTTTCCGTGCTAAAGGTTTGTGTTTGTAATGTTTTTTAATTAAAACAATTATAAACTAACCCGAAACCCTAAAGTTAAAACCCACCCCCGCGCGCGATTTATTTAAATGATTATTATAATCGGCGGGTCCCCTCGGCAATAAACGATTGTCTCATCATATTTGCCGCCATCCATTCGATTGCCAACCTCATGGATCTAACGATTGGCGGTCAATCTCACCTGAAAGCTGCCCGATGTTTTGCATCCGGGGGATTGGCGGTTTCACTGCCGTACCCCCGCCACACATCAACCTCCCGCATTGTTCAGAACCCCCCCCCTCATACCACTTATCGCCCAGGGGTGCTCCGGGGAAACCACTTACCGCCTGCCCCCTCTCGCTGATGTCACACCCACGTCAGCATGACATCAGCACCCTCGTCCGCCCCGCTGCTCCATGCCGCCTCCATGTCGTCCATCCACCCACATGAACTGCCAACGTGTCACCGTCACCTAGCCACCCACATCAGCTGCCACGTCACCCTGTCGTACCCGGACCCATCGATGATGTCACGCTAACGTCATCGCCGAAAAGGCGCAAAAAGGGAAAAATTGCATAAAAAGTCGGGAAATGACTGTTTAATGTCATTTTAACTTACCATTTTCAGAGCGTTGTGCATGCGGAAGACGTCGTTTGCGGCCGAAACTGAGAATTTGTCCACCAAAGCTATTGCCGCCCTCAAAGTTGACTCAAATACCTGCAATTGTTCCAACTTGACAACTCCTACATCGAAAAATCTAGGTATTTGCCGCAAGCGACCTACTTCACCCATATTTCTCCCATTTTTCTCCTAATTTCCTGTAAAAAACTCTGCAAAAGATCCTCACAGTCAAATTATCCACTGAAACTACCCAAAAACTTGGTAAAATCCCTGCACCACAAAGCTCTGCAAGAAACTCGTGCCCTTCTGCGAAATTCACCATGAAAAACTAAGTTTAGAAGCCGAGCTAACGGCTAAAGCCCATGTAACTGCACACTCATCCCTGTTATCAGAATTCCCTTTGAAAAACCAACTAATTAGCTCAACACACTCTGGTTTCTTCCAACAGAGTGCCCCACAGTTTATCAACCCCGTAAAAAGTTTCTTCTTACTCTCAGAACTTCTCACTCTCAAAAAACACAATTCAGTAGGCAGTCCTCAGCCTCTGAAGTAATCCTAAGCTCAAGTAAAACATCCAATAAACTTCAGACATGGCCACTCCATCTGCTCTAGATGTTGCTCCTATCAATCCACCCAGTAAGGAGCTTGAAGCTATGCCACTTGTAGACAGTGATTTCCTCATTGCAGATTTTGTGGCAGAGAGGAACCATTTACAAACCTTCTGCCAGCTAAGGAACAGTCACTTGGACAACAGTGACATGTATGGCATCTGGGAGTCTAATCTGCCTACCTGCTTCTTGCCATCTGTAAATATCTTTCCTGAAGTCATTCACCTCTATGCAGAAAATTATGACCAAAAACTCAGAGCTGTAAAGTCTCCATCTGGGAGCATCCTCTTTTACATAACACCCGATTCCATCAATCAGATGCTTAATTACAAACAAACCCAACTGCTATACCCTTTTTCCATAAAGTATTTGCTGGATGAGGGCTCCAAGCTCTCTAGCATGGACATTGCTGCAGTTGCCAAAACTTTCATGAGAGCAGACTGCCAGCCTTTTAGGCCACCTCCTTTCCCATATGCAAATTTCAATGAGGTAGGAAAGCTGCTTGTGGACATGATATCCTCTGTCCTAGGGTTCTCCACAAATGAGCATGTTGATGAAACTCTTTTGGTCTTGTTATCTGTATATAGCCTAGGGAAGCCCCCTGCTATAAAATACAATTATGCCAAGTTTATTGCCAACAAGATACATGACCAACTGGTGAGGCTAGACATGGAAGCAATACTCAAATATTCATCATACATCTATCACCTCTTCATGTACTATCAGATCGATTGCTTCCAGTGCCACATCAAGAGATTGGATTCACAGGGTTAGAGGAGGTCTGTCATCTTCTGGTCTCCAGTTTTCCATCAAGTCCAGAACTCTCCCTACTCCTACTGTGAATTTATTGACCAATTTGTCTATCCAGTCACATGGCTCTTGAAGAGGACTCCTCCTGCCAGATTGTCCAAAGATATGCAGAAAATTTTACAGCAGTCCAGGAATTACAAAATAGGTGATTGGTATTTATACCAAAATCACACAGTCATCAGGATCTATGACTGTGAGCTCTGTCCTTACAAGCTCCCAAGATATGTGCCTATGAGATTGTTTGCCTTGGAATACTATAGGAAACTCATCAATTCTGACCTTACACACTTCCATAGTGCCAAGAAGAAAGCCAATCTCAAATTCAGAGACCACCTAGGCCCATTCATCATGAATAAGAAAGATGGTTGGCGAGAAGCTGACCAAATATTGGGGCAACAGCTTAAACTCAAAAGGAGCTTCTGGTGGGTCCCTTATGACCCTGAAGGCTTTATCAGTGCTAGGAGAGTCAAGTATAGGTTGCTAGACTATAAACATTGTCCATATCCTCAAATAGAACACTTTGCCAACCAAGATGAATGGGTGTCGAATACATTCATAGAGGAATTTACTCAGGAGGAGACAATGGAGCAAACTGTGAAAGATTTAGAGAAAACTCTTGACTTGGATTCTTGTTAGCAGGTCATATTCAAGCAACCAGTCCAAGTGGGAGAAGGCACATCCACTGCTACAGCTGCACAGACTACCCAACAGGCATCTACTACAACCACAACTACAGAAAAAGGCAAAGAGGTAATGCATGACCAATAAGAGACAGAGGTAGGGCAACCCAGTACTTCAAAAGATCAAAGTCAAGGGCAAGCCCCTTTACAGCAAGCTGAACGACCCCAAATCCTAGTTTTGCAAACACCTCTCAATGAAGAGAGAGGTAAAAAACATGATAGAGAGGAGGTCACATCCCCAAGTGGGTCAACACAGCAACCAGAGGCCAAGAGGCCAAGAATTGACCCTCAGACCATGGAAGAATACATCAGTGAAGAAAGAGGAGAAAGCCAAAGCAGAGAAAGACAATCTAGCCAGCAGACTGCCACTAGTTCATTTCAGCAGGAACAAGCCATGCAGCAAAGCACAGAGGTATCCTCCTCAAGACAGTAGGGCAAGCAACCAGCTGGAGTCAAAGGGTCATTCATGGTAATCAAGGCCCAAAATGAACTCTTAAGAGTTCAACTGTATGATCAATTTTTGAAGACAACACCCTCCAAACAGTAGAGATTGATGGCAGCATATGACATCAAGGAGGATAAGATGATTTTTACTCATCTTAAGCCTAAAGTGCCAAAACCCAGATCATTTGCAGGTTACACCAAAACAAGTCTAGAGGTCCTCTCCAAGGACATACACCCCATGGATCAAATAGAGCTGCACAAACAAACAGGGGAAATGGTGTATGCCACACTTGCAGACAGGGCCATGCTGGCCCATCAGTTAAAAGAATCACTAAAGAACACAAATACACAGCTTGATTTGGAAAGAATGTCTTCCACTACTAAGGACAATAGAATAAAAAAATTGGAAGATTTAATCATTGATCTAGGACATGATCCTAAAGATCCAAAGGGTATTAAGGCCCTTATGAAGAAAAAATAGGATGACATTGCTGCACTGAGAAAGCAGGCAAAATTGCCTCCAACCATTCACCCTCAAACAACAGAACTTGTACAAGAGAATCAAGTTGATGAGGCCATGGATCTGCTTCTAATGATGAATCAAAGAATATTGCAAATGGAGGCAGAATTGGAAAAGGCATTACAGGACAAGCAAGGAGAGTCAACCTCCCAGCCCCACCAAACTTCTACAACTCTTGGCCCTGTCCCTCCTACACAAGTAGCAGCAGCCCCTCCTGCCATTCCAGCACCAACCACAGCAACAAAAGCAACAACAAAAGTAGAATCTAGCATGAGTATGGAGGACTTGATGAAAGCTGTCAAGGAACTTGAGGTTTAGGTGACAGAAATCAATGAAGCTAAAGATAGACTGGCCAAGCCAGAGGCCAGCTATGACAAATCCAAGATGACTGTAGCAGAGAAGCAAAGAGAAGTAAAGGCCTTGGAAGCCAAAGTGAAAGCTTTGGAAAAGGAATTGCTTCTAGGAAAAACTCTGGCAGAAATTAAGAAGATAATCTGGGCCAAAATTGGCCAATCAATCCATGACCAATGGAGGTCAATCCAGGAAATACATGAGCAAATTGAACTAATAAGCATAGCTCATGTTGAAATACAAAGGGCCAGAATAGCACTAGGAAGCATGCCTGAGCAGGCCAATAAAATGATACATTTCCTCAATACTCACACTAGGGAGGAATTGGCAGCACTAGAAATAAACATCAGAACAGACATTATCCTGACAACTAAGAAAGTGCTGACTTTGAGAAATTTCACTCAAACACTAGAAAGGAAATGTCAGGATATGAAGGCAGAAATTGATGAATTCAGGGCGAAGATGACGGTATTGTAGGATAAAGGACTGCCAAGCCTAGTGACTGGCACAGGACAACTGCTGTCATATGATCAGTATATCACAAGGATCAACAATTATGTTGAGAATCAAATAACAACATCCAACAACTCCACAGAAGAAGCAGGGCCTCCCTCTGGGCAGTCTCTCTATGACAAACTAGAAAATTTATTTTTTTATTGAGCATGAGATAAATCATCTGTTTGAGGTGCCTCCAAATTTTTACAGATATACTGAAGCAGATGAAACACTGGTAAAAATAAGAAGACATCAACTACCTCCAGCTGATTGGTGGCAGGCAATGCTGGAAGTTCTGCCCAGGTGATGCCACTATATTATTCCTTTTGTGAAAATTCAGATCTTTGTCACATTACAGGTCAGCAGACAATTCAACACGCAGATATCACAGGAAGCATCCGTACAGTGACTCACCAAAGCACTCAGACAACAGGCTCAACTAACGCAGAAATAAAGGCACAGCTACAGCCAACTTTCCTGAGCCAAAGAGTCAAATTTGTATGACAGAAAGATAGCTTCCATCTCAACATTAATTGCTGTAGTTATATCTTTCATTTACTTTTTGTAAGAGAGTTGGTGGTGTAATTTATTGCACAATAACTCACTATTTAGATATTTTATCCTATTTTTGTATATATATCCCCTCAAAGAATGTATTGAGGGTCGGTTGTAGTGAAACTTTATTAGAAGAGTTGTATTGTGTATCTGAGACATTTGTGCTAATACAAATTGCTAGTGGAGTTCCTAGTTCCTATACTGTCTGAAGGTGGAAATGAATGGATCTGTTATGTTGCAGAATTCCTGTGTCATTTGCTGGAACAATAAGTTATTCTGAACCATGTTCTTGTCTTTCTGTGTATGCAATAATTCATATATGTTCATTATCATAGTAAATAGAGAAAAAGAATAGCTTAGGATTTGTTTGAATACACCCTATGCTCAATCTCTATTTCTAAATATGTTTTCCTCTGGATTAGCCATAGATATGAATTCTTAATTTCTCATGTCTAAACTAATTATCTCACTGTGAATATTGTTTAAGAATTCTTAACTTCTCTTAAGCAATACTTTCATTTCTCCTCTTGTTAGCATAGTGGAAGATTCTCACTTGCCTTTCACTCACTAATTCCATAACTTCATTACATAATCTAAAAAATTGTTCCACAGATGCCTATTTGGCTTTGCAGCAATACTCTGTCTTCAGAAACATACTTCAGCAGCACACTTCCCTGAACTCCATAGCCCAATGGCCCAAACTGTTCTGTAATTTATACCTCAGCTCTGTTTGAATTCACCAACCAACCAACTTCAAAACAAAATCAGCACACCATAGCTAGCCTAAAATCACCCACCAACAAAGTTAAAACATAAAGAGAGAGCCCTCTCTGGTTGCAGGTAGGCTAGGACTTGTAACTAAAAGATTGGTTAGTGGTTACCTTGACCGTATTCCCTTTAGGAAGCAGGGAACAACCTGAGTGATAACAGTATGAACATATGTTTGCAAGAAGGGACTTGGTGGAGTCCTTATGCAGGATGGACATGTGGTATGTTATGAGTCATAGAAATTGAATGAGCACTAGAAGAACTACCCCATGCATGATATAGAGTTGGCAGTGATTATACATGCATTAAATATGTGGAGGCACTATCTTATGGTCATGAGGTTTATGTTGATGATTGATCACAGTGGTTTGCGATATCTATTTGACCAACCAAATCTGAATGGTTGGCTACAATCAGTGACTTTAATTTTGAGATCCGATATATCAAAGGTAAAGAGAAAAGAGTGGAAAATGCTCTTAGTAGGAAGATATAGGTAAATCACTTAGCAGTTATGAGATCTTATGGGACAGATCCACAAGATAGGATCTTGCAGGCAGGTTAGCAGGATGTCATATATATGGATATTGTACACAGGTTACAACAAAGTAGTGATACAGGTATAGGTGATGGTACATGTATAGGTACAAGTATATGTACAGGTGATGGTATAAGTGCACGTACAAGTAGTGGTACAAGTACAAATATAGGCATAGAGAGTGGTACAAGTACAGGTGTAGGTGCACAAGATGTGGACTACTTCCTTACAACAGATGGATTAGTTATATTTAGAGGTAGGATATATGTGTCAGAAAGAAGTGAGCTCAAGAAGGTAATCTTGAGAGAGTTTCATGCGAAACCTTCTTCAGGTCACTTAGGTTATCAGAATACACTGACCCCAATGAAGATATTTTACTATTGGCCAAATTTGAAGAGGGATGTAGTTCAAGGCTAAGTGTTTTGATTGTTAGGATGTGAAGGCATAATGTAAGCATCCAGGTTGACTACGACAACTGATTGTGATTCCATAGTGGAAATGGGAGGTCATTTCCATGAAATTCATTATAGGGTTGTCGAGGACAATGAGACAACATGATTCCATTATGGGTGTTGTGGAGAGGTTGACAAAGATTGCACATTTCATTCTAGTGAAGTCTACATTCTGAGCCAACGATGTAGCAAATGTTGGGTGTGGAGCATGATTATCTTCTGTATTCAAAGGTCCAGCTGGATGTATACCCCAGGAAGATTGTACACCCCTCCATGCATGGGGGACTTGTCCCCACTGCCGGGGTTCAGGGAGGACGATCCCCCCAGCTGGGGGGTCCTAGGGCTAGCGGTCCCCCGACGGGGGCTCGGGGGCAGTGCCCCCGAAGCTAAAAACAGATGTAAAATTGCCTTGTAAAAGTCTACTAATTTCTAGTCAATTTGGGATGTTCATTAAGCGGATGATCTAATTGTAGAAGTTATATTTAATTTAGGGTTTTTTGCCCTAGAAGGAAACCCCTCACTATATATGAGGGAATTGTATTGTGTCTATCATATTTGTATTCTGAGTGAAGAAAAGAGAGGAGATTGAGAGCGGAGAGGGAGTTACAACAGATCTGCTATAGGTTGTATCTATTCAGTTTGCTGGATAATATAATAAAAGAAGGATTGGTTGTTTCTCCATGGACATAGCCCAAACTAGGTGAAACACATATATCTGTGTCTCTCTTGTTTTATGCTTTTTCTGTGTTTATATTTATGCAATATTTTATGTGTTCCATTGCTCTGTAATATATAATTTTCTAACAACTGGTATTAGAGCCGAAGGTCTATTTGG
>APFE031505061.1:28254-40485 GCA_000404065.3 Pinus taeda | reverse complement strand
TCAGAATATATTGAACTGTTCAAAGAGTTTCAAGATGTGTTTGCCTGGAGTTATGAGGACCTTAAATCCTATGATACTACAGTTATCCAGCACACAATACCCCTGAAAGAAAACCAGAAACCCTTTAAACAGAAGTTAAGGAGAGTGAATCTAGTCCTTCTTCCCCTAATTGAAAAGGAGGTAAAACGAATGTATGAAGCTGGGATCATTGCACCTATAAGATTTTCTGAATGCATTTCAAACCTTGTACCTACAAGAAAGAAAACTGGGGAGGTAAGACTTTGTGTTGATCTGAGAAATTTGAACAAAGTCTCTCTCAAAGACCACTACCCCTTGCCAAAAATGGATCACATCTTACAAAGGGTAGTAGGTGCTTCAAGGATCTCACTACTGGATGGCTTCTCAGGATTCAATCAAATTCTAGTTCACCCAGATGATCAAGATAAAACAACTTTCACTACACCTTGGGGAACTTTCAAATATGTTAAAATGCCTTTTGGACACAAGAATGCTGGAGCCACATTTCAGAGGGCAATGGACATAGCCTTTGCTAAAGAAATCCATGATTTCTTAGTCATAAACCTTTATGAAATCTAACACCTTTCTCAATCAGACCAAGAACATTTAATTAAACACCTCAGACAAGTGTTCTAATTTGCAGGAAAGTTTTATGGCATTTCTTTTGAAACCAAAAGAAAAGAAAATCAACTATTTGGCTGGGAAGAAGGAAACTCCTAGGTTCATATATTTTCAAAAGATGGCTAAGAATTGACCCTGATAGGAATTCAGCTATACTTCAGGTCCCCCATCCAAGAAACATCAAAGAATTACAAGCCTTTTTAGGAAAGATTAATTTCCTAGGAAGATTTATTCCTAACTTGGCTGAGCTGATAAGATTGTTGAACAATATGCTCAAGAAAGATGCCAAAGTCAAATGGACAGTTGAAGCCAAACAGGCTTTTGAAGAAATCAAGATAGCTTTAACAAAAACACCTGTTCTTACAAGCCCTAGATTTGATAGAGATTTTATAATCTTCTCCTTTGCCTCTGAACATACAATTGTTGTTGTCTTACTCCAAAAGGATGACTTGGGATGTGAAAAACCTATTGCCTTTTTCAGTAGAGCCCTTAGGGATGCCCCACTCAAGTACCAGATTATGGAAAAGCAAGCATATGCCCTTGTCAAAGCCATAAAGGATTTCAGAGTTTATATCTTATACTGTCACATAGTTGCATATGTGCCCAATGCAGTTGTCATAGACATTTTAACTCAAGAGGGAATTGAAGGTAAGAGGGGAAAATGGATAGCTAACATTCTGCAATATGATATAGAGATCAAACCAACAAAACTTATAAAAGGACAAGGGCTAGCTAAACTAATGATTGAAACCAACTTCCAAGCCCTTGACATCAATGAACTGGATAACGAACAGGAGATGGCGGCTCCACAGATCAATCAGGCCTTTTTACAATCACCTTGGTATGCTGACATATGTTTTATATTGTTAAACCTACAAGCTCCTCCAGGGTTATCCAGAACCAAAAAGAGATTTCTAAAAATGAAAGCTTCAAAATTTTGTATCATAGATAATGTATTATTTTGGAAAAATCATGAAGGTGTCCTGCTTAACTGCCTAACTTCAGATGAAGCTGATAAAATCCTTAGAGAATTTCATGCACGAGATTGTGGAGGGCACTTATATTGGAAATCAACAGCTGATAAAATCCTGAGGGCTGGATTTTATTGGCCCTCCCTGTTTGCTGATTCAAAAAAATTTGTGATGTCATGTCATAAATGTCAGATCTTTGAAGGGAAGAAAAAGTTACTAGCCTTACCCCTCAAGCCCATTTCAACTGAAAAACCATTTCAACAATGGGGCTTAGACTTCATTAGGGAAATTCACCCTTCATCCTCAGGCTAGCATAGATGGATCCTGACAGCTACTGATTACTTCACCAAATGGATAGAGGCCATACCTTGCAGACAAGAAAATGACTCAATTATCATACAATTCCTAGAAACCAATATCTTGTCTAGATTTGGCTGCCCAGAGAAAATCATAACGGACAATGCAGCTGCCTTTAAATACAAAAGAATGATTAGCTTCTGTCACAAATATCATATTACCCTAGGTCATTCAACAACCTATTACCCTCAAGGAAATGGCCTAGCTGAGTCCTCCAATAAAAGCCTCATCAATATCATCAAAAAGGTCTTGGAGGAGAACAAAAAGAATTGGCATAAGAAGTTGGTAAATGCACTATGGGAAGATAGGTTAACCACCAAAAGATCTATTGGTACTAGCCCATATGAATTGGTGTATGTTCTGGAAGCTGTGTTCCCATCATCTCTTGGGGTCCCTGTGATCAAATTGCTGCAGGAAATAAAAGCTGAACCCAATGATATCCAAAGGAGGGTCAGTCAAACAATTCACTTACAACAAACAAGGGAAGAAGTGTATCATAGAACCCAAGTTCTACAAGAGAAGCTGAAAAAGGTGTTTGACAAAAGAACAAAAGCTGAAGACTTTTTCATAGGAAACAAAGTATTGAAATGGGACTCTAGGAGGGAAGACAAAGGGAAACATGGCAAATTTGACTTTCTGTTGAAAGGACCATTTGTAATGCAAGTTGTGCAAGGCAATAACACCTTCTTTCTAAAGAGTCTGGATGAGTCAAATAATGATGAAGGCCTAATGAATGGGAGAATTCTCAAGCACTATTATGATCCATGAGCATAGCACAGTCACATATTGTACATAAATATCTATATTTTCAGCATTTTTTTTTACAACAGATAGATAAAAGAATAGCTACAACAGATTTTGAAGAATGATCAGAAAAACTATATCAAAGATGACATAGATGCTTGAAAAGCTCCACAAACAAATTTAAGGAAGGTCTACAGAACAGAGAACCAGTGATAAACAATGATACAAGTCAGCAAGACACAAAGTGGTAATTCTTGTACAAATGAGGTCATAAGACACTGCATACCAGCTCACTAGATTCAGATCAAAGGTGTCAATACTAAAGAGGATTCACTGTAGTAAAGAAAGGAAAATAAGGCCATCTGACCTGCTGTTCTTGGCTTTCCTCCAGGAAAAGCCATCCCCAAGTGGAGCCACTGTTAGGTTCCTATACCAATAGGCTTCATCTTTCATGATTGATAGTGGAAGGGCTAAATATGTTCATCATTGCAGGCAACAAAGGTTCCATATTTTGTGTACATACTAGGAAAATTAAAAAACGAAAAGAGGGTATGCCTTAAAAGAACAATCAAAAGGCAAGAAAATCAAATGGTCAAAAGAATAGTGAAAATGAACCCCAAACTAAAGACCAGGAAAGTGGCCAGTCAAAATGCCACTACTATCTTTTGGCAGTGTCACACTCTACAAATACTGATGTTAATCATACTTGATGGAAGGCCCAACAGTATAATCTGTACCATGCCATGTTTAAATTGCTTGTTGTAGAGTTGAGAATGTTTCCTGTCCAAACAGCTCAAGCTTGGCAGATGACTAGCTAGGTATAGAAATGAAGGAGCCCAACTGCTTAATCTGGGTCCTTGGAAGAAATAAGGGTACATTTAGATAGGAGGGCAGTCAAAAGAAAAAGAGAACAATCAGGGTCTGCTAATTCAAGTGCACCCACTTCAAGTGAAGAAAAAATATTAGGATTACTAGGTTGGGTAAGTAGTGCAAGGTTGCAGAAATGAAGGGCCATCACCAGTTGGCTTATCAAGAGCAAGACTCATTTCATTCAGGGTATTGGAACCATGACAGAGGTTTGAGGACACAACAATGGAAGCATGTCTAATTTCCCCCTTTTTTCCCAAACATCATTTATTAACATCCCCCAAGGACCTTGGGATTTGCTCAAGTGTCTTGCTCCACTTTATTCCATGACAAAGTACCAGTTCAAAATATGAAGTTTAGTCAAGGGAAAGAAGCCACATTTTTTGTGTAAAAACCTTTATTCTCAATTCCCTCATCCTCCATTCCTAAGTTTTTCTCCTTAAAAACTTAGCATTTTCCCCTATACACTCACCTCACAATGTCATATTAACAACTAATGTATTATCTAGCTCCCTAAGCATTCCCCTTCCCTAAATTCTACAAAGCTCTATGTAAAAATCCCAAAAGGTCTATGTAAATACCCTCCCCGCAGCAATATAACTATACAGTCATGATTTGGGGAATACTAACCCACCAGGGGTTAATATTAACGCTCCACTACCCTGAACTATGGGTTTTTGTTAAAAACCTTTGGCTAAAGATAAAAAAATCAAAATCCCTGCCCTCATTAACCCTTCCTACCCCTTTTCCATGCTAAAGGTTTGTGTTTGTAATGTTTTTTAATTAAAACAATTATAAACTAACCCGAAACGCTAAAGTTAAAACCCACCCCCACGCACGATTTATTTAAATGATTATTATAATCGGTGGGTGCCCTCGGCAATAAACGATTGTCACATCATATTTGCCGCCAGTCGTTCGATCGCCAGCCTCACGGATCTAATGATTGGCGGTCAATCTCACCTGAAAGCTGCCCGATGTTTTGCCTCTGGGGGATTGGCGGTTTCACCGCCGTACCCCCTACCACGCGTCAATCTCCCGCATTGTTCGGAGGCCCCCCCCCCATACCACTTACCGCCCAGGGGTGCTCCGGGGAAACTACTTACCGCCTACTCTGTCCCGCTGACGTCACACCCACGTCAGCATGACGTCAGTACCCTCGTCCGCCTCGTTGCTCCACGTCGCCTCCACGTTGTCCATCCACCCACATGCCCTGCCAACGTGTCACCGCCACGTGGCCACCCACGTCAACTGCCACATCACCTTGTCGTACCCGGACCCACCGATGATGTCATGCTGACGTCATCACTGAAAAGGCACCAAAAGGCCAAAATTGCATAAAAAGTCGGGAAATGGTCGTTTTATGTCATTTTCACTTACCGTTTTCGGAGTGTTGTGCATGCGGAAGACATCGTTTGCGGCCAAAACCGAGAATTTTTCCACCAAAGTTGCTGCCGCCCTCAAAGTCGTCTCAAATACCTACAATTGTTCCAACTTGACAACTCCTACACCGAAAAATCCAGGTATTTGCCGCAGGCGACCTAATTCACCCATATTTCTCCCATTTTTCTCCTAATTTCCTGTAAAAAACTCTGCAAAAGCTCCTCACTGTCAAATTATCCACTGAAACTACCCAAAAACTTGGTAAAATCCCTGCACCACAAAGCTCTGCAAGAAACTCGTGCCCTTCTGCGAAATTCACCATGAAAAACTAAGTTTAGAAGCCGAGCTACCGGCTAAAGCCCATGTAACTGCACACTCATCCCTATTATCAAAATTCCCTTTGCAAAACCAGCTAATTAGCTCAACACACTCTAGTTTCTTCCAACAGAGTGCCCCACAGTTTATCAACCCTGTAAAAAGTTTCTTCTTACTCTCAGAACTGCTCACTCTCAAAAAACACAATTCAGTAGGCAATCCTCAGCCTCTGCAGTAATCCTAAGCTCAAGTAAAACATCCAATAAACTTCAGACATGGCCACTCCATCTGCTCTAGATGTTGCTCCTGTCAATCTACCTAGTAAGGAGCTTGAAGCTATGCCACTTATAGACAATGATTTCCTCATTGCAGATTTTGTGGCAGAGTGGAACCATTTACAGACCTTCTGCCAGCTAAGGAACAGTCACTTGGACAACAGTGACATGTATGGCATCTGGGATTCTAATCTGCCTACCTACTTCTTGCCATCTATAAATATCTTTCCTGAAGTCATTCACCTCTGTGCAGAAAATTATGACCAAAAACTCAGAGCTGTAAAGTCTCCATCTAGGAGCATCCTCTTTTACATAACACCAGATTCCATTAATCAGATGCTGAATTACAAACAAACCTAGCTGCTATACCCTTTTTCCATAAAGTATTTGCTGGATGATGGCTCCAAGCTCTCTAGCATGGACATTGCTACAGTTGCCAAAACTTTCATGAGAGCAGACTGCCAGCCTTCTGGGCCACCTCCTTTCCCATATGCAAATTTCAATGAGGTAGGAAAGCTGCTTGTGGAGATGATATCCTCTGTCCTGGGGTTCTCCACAAATTATCATGTTGATGAAACTCTTTTGGTCTTGTTATCTGCATATAGCCTAGGGAAGCCCCTTGCTATAAAATACAATTATGCCAAGTTTATTGCCAACAAGATACATGACCAACTGGTGAGGTTGGACAAGGAAGCAATATTCAAATATTCATCATACATCTATCACCTCTTCATGTACTATCAGACAGATTGCTTCCAGTGCCACATCAAGAAATTGGATTCACAGGGTGAGAGGAGGTCTGTCATCTTCTGGTCTTCAGTTTTGCATCAAGTCCAGAACTCTCCCTACTCCTACTGTGAATTTATTGACCAATTTGTCTATCCAGTTACATGCCTCTTGAAGAGGACTCCTCATGCCAAATTGTCCAAAGATATGCAGAAAATTTTACAACTGTCCACGAATTACAAAATAGGTGATTGGTATTTATACCAAAATCACACAGTCATCAGGATCTATCGCTGTGAGCTCTGTCCTTACAGGCTCCCAAGATATGTGCCTATGAGATTGTTTGCCTTGGAATACTATAGGAAACTCATCAATTCTGACCTTACACACTTCCATAGTGCCAAGAAGAAAGCCAATCTCAAATTCAGAGACCACCTAGGCCCATTCATCATGAATAAGAAAGATGATTGGAAAGAATCTGATCAAATATTGGGGCAACAGCTTAAACTCAAAAGGAGCTTCTGGTGGGTCCCTTATGACCCTAAAGGCTTTATCAGTGCTAGGAGAGTCAAGTATAGGTTGCTAGACTATAAACATTGTCCATATCCTCAAATAGAACACTTTGCCAACCAAGATGAATGGGTGCCTAATACATTCGTAGAGGAATTTACTCAAGAGGAGACAATGGAGCAAACTATGAAAGATTTAGAGAAAAATCTTGACTTGGATTCTTTTCAGCAGGTCATATTCAAGCAACCAGTCCAAGTTGGAGAACGCACATCCACTGCTGCAGCTGCACAGACTACCCAGCAGGCATCTACTACAACCACAACTATAGCAAAAGGAAAAGAGGTAATGGATGAACAACAAGAGACAGAGGCAGGGTAGCCCAGTACTTCAAAAGATCAAAGTCAAGGGAAAGCCCCTTTACAGCAAGCTGAACGACCCCAAATCCTAGTTTTGCAAACACCTCTCAATGAAGAGAGAGGTAAAAAACGTGATAGAGAGGAGGTCACACCCCCAAGTGGGTCAACACAGCAACCAGAGGCCAAGAGGCTAAGAATTGACCCTCAGACTGAGGAAGAAGACATCAGTGAAGAAAGAGGAGAAAGCCAAAGCAGAGAAAGACAATCTAGCTAGTGGACTGCCACTAGTTCATTTCAGCAGGAACAGGCCATGCAGCAAAGCACAGAGGTATCCTCCTCAAGACAACAGGGCAAGCAACCAACTAGAGTCAAAGGGTCAGTCATGGAAATCAAGGCCCAAAATGAACTCTTAAGAGTTCAACTGTATGATCAATTTTTGAAGACAACACCCTCCAAACAACAGAGATTGATGGCAGCATATGACATCAAGGAGGATAAGATGATTTTTACTCATCTTAAGCCTAAAGTGCCAAAACCCAGGTCATCTGCAGACTACACCAAAACAAGTCTAGAGGTCCTCTCCAAGGACATACACCCCATGGATCAAATAGAGCTGCACAAACAAACAGAGGAAATGGTGTATGCCACACTTGCAGACAGGGCCATGCTAGCCCATCAGTTAAAAGAATCACTAAAGAAAACAAATACACATCTTGATTTGGAAAGAATGTCTTCCATTGCTAAGGACAACAGAATAAAAACTTTGGAAGATATAATCATTGATCCAGGACATGATCCTAAAGATCCAAAGGGTATTAAGGCCCTTATGAAGAAAAAAGAGGATGACATTGCTGCACTGAGAATGCAGGCAAAATTGCCTCCAACCATTCACCCTCAAACAACAGAACTTGTACAAGAGAAGCAAGTTGATGAGGCCATGGATATGCTTCTAATGATGAATCAAAGAATATTGCAAATGGAGGTAGAATTGGAAAAGGCATTGCAGGACAAGCAAGGGGAGTCAACCTCCCAGCCCCCCCAAACTTCTACAACTCTTGGCCCTACCCCTCCTACACAAGGAGCAGCAGCCCCTCCTGCCATTCCAGCACCAACCACAACAACAGAAGCAACAACAACAAAATATAGCATGAGTATCGAGGACTTGATGAAAGCTGTCAAGGAACTTGAGGTTCAGGTGACAGAAATCAATGAAGCTAAAGATATACTGGCCAAGCTAGAGGCCAGCTATGACAAATCCAAGATGATTGTAGAAGAGAAGCGGAGAGAAATAAAGGCCTTGGAAGCCAAAGTGAAAGCTTTGGAAAAGGAATTGCTTCTAGGAAAAACTCTGGTAGAAATTAAGAAGATAATCTGGGACAAAATTGGCCAATCAATCCATGACCAATGGAGGTCAATCCAGGCAATACATGAGAAAATTAAACTAATAGGCATAACTCATGTTGAAATACAAAGGGCCAGAATAGCACTAGGAATCATGCTTGAGCAGGCCAATAAAATGATACATTTCCTCAATACTCACACTAGGGAGGAATTGGCAGCACTAGAAATAAACAACGGAACAGACACTATCCTGACAGCTAAGAAAGTGCTGAATTTGAGAAATTTCACTCAAACACTAGAAAGGAAATGTCAGGATATGAAGGTGGAAATTGATGAATTCTGGGCGATGATGACAACATTGCAGGATAAAGGACTACCAAGCCTAGTGACTGGCATAGGACAATCGCTGTCATATGATCAGTATATCACAAGGATCAACAATTATGTTGAGAATCAAATTGCAGCATCCAGCAGCTCCACAGAAGAAGCAGGGCCTCCCTCTGGGCAGTCTCTGTATGACAAGCTAGAAATTTTAATTTTTATTGAGCATGAGATAAATCATCTGTTTGAAGTGCCTCCAAATTTTTACAGATATACTGAAGCAGATGAAACACTGGTAAAAATAAGAAGACATCAGCTACCTCTAGCTGATTGGTGGTAGGCAATGCTGAAAGTTCTGCCCAGGTGATGCCACTATATTATTCCTTTTGTGAAAATTCAGATCTCAGTCACAGTATAGGTCAGCAGACAATTCAGCACGCAGATATCACAGGAAGCATCCGTATAGTGACTCACCAAAGCACTCAAACAATAGGTTCAACTAACACAGAATTAAAGGCACAACTACAATGAACTTTCCTGAGCCAAAGAGTCAAAGTTGTCTGACAGAAAGATAGCTGCCATCTCAACATTAATTGCTGTAGTTATATCTTTCATTTACTTTTTGTAAGAGAGTTGGTGGTGCAATTTATTGCACAATAACTCATTATTTAGATATTTTATCCTATTTTTGTATATATATCCCCTCAAAGAATGTATTGAGGGTCGGTTGTAGTGAAACTCTTTCAGAAGATTTGTATTGTATATCTGAGACATTTTGCTAATACAAATTGCTGGTGGAGTTCCTAGTTCCTATACTGTCTGAAGGTGGAAATGAATGGCTCTGTTATGTTGCAGAATTCCTGTGTCATTTGCTGGAACAATAAGTTATTCTGAACTGTGTTCTTGTCTTTCTGTGTATGCAATAATTCATATATGTTCATGATCATAGTAAATAGAGAAAAATAATAGCTTAGGATTTGTTTGAATACATCCTACGCTCAATCTCTATTTCTAAATATATTTTCTTCTGGATTAGCCATGGATATGAATTCTTAATTGCTCATGTATAAACTAATTCTATCACTGTAACTATTGTTTAAGAATTCTTAACTGCTCTGAAGCAATACTTTCATTTCTCCTCTTGTTAGCATAGTGGAAGATTCTCAATTGCCTTTCACTCACTAATTCCATAACTTCATTACATAATCTAAAAAATTTGTTCCACAGATGCCTATCTGGCTTTGCAGTAATACTGTGTCTTCAGAAACATACTTCAGCAGCACACTTCCTTGAACACCATTACCCAATTGCCCAAACTACTCTGTAATTTATACCTCACCTCTGTTTGAATTCACCAACCAACCAAACTCAAAACAAAATCAGCACACCATAACTAGCCTAAAATCACCCACCAACAAAGCTAAGTCATAAAGAGAGAGCCCTCTCTGGTTGCAGGTAGGCTAGGACCTATAACTAAAAGATTGCTTAGTGGTTACCTCGGCCCTATTCCCTTTAGGAAGCAGGGAACAACCTGAGTGATAACATCAATGGCGACTCCACTGGGGACTTTTTTCAAATTACCAACTGTAAGGAAACAAGCTTCCTATTTAAGCTTCTCATAGAATACCAAGGAAACAAAACTCAGAAGCTGGCTCCAAAGAAGAAATCTCGTTACACTAGGTCCAACCCTGACCCAAATCCCCCAGCTGTCCTTAAAAACCCCAATTTGATTCCCAAAATCTTGAAGAAACAAGAGCAGCTAGGAGAGCTCTCAGATTCAGGTGCTGAACTAGTTTAGTAGAGCTATATTCCTACCCCTACCAAAGCATCAGTTTATCCTCACATAAACCCCACTTATCCCAATTCCTCATCCACTTCCCAAGGTAGTTTCGCCACTCCTCCATCCCCTTTACACCTGCCTGCAAATCCAGGGGCTATGCCCCAAGACTATCAAAGAAAGATCACTTACTTTGATGGTACTGGCTCTTATACAACCCAGCAACACACCAAGAGAATGTAGGACTACTTTGAGAACTATGAAATAGATGATGAAGATGTAAGAATGAAAATTTTTGTACAAAGTTTAACAGGGGATGTAAGGACCTAGTTTAGGTCCTTGACTGCACAGTCCATACTCAATCCTGATGCTTTATACCTAAACTTCCTAAACAGATGGGAAAAGAAGAAAGACCCTCTACACATTCTAACAGAGTATGATAATTTGAAAAGGGGTCCACATGAAACAGTTCAAGATTACTATGTCAGGTTCAACAATGTATACAACACCATTCCTCAGAACCTAAGACCTCCACCTGATCTGGCCTTGATCAAATTCCCTAATGGATTTGATTCAGATATGGCATATCAATTAAGAGAAAGAGCACCTCCAAGTCTTGCAGACATGCAGAATATAGCTGTCAGTGTGGAGGCAAACTCGATTGCTAAGAGAACAAGAGCCAAAAATGAGAGAAGAACAACATTTAAAGAGGAACCCTCAACCTTTGACCAAAAGCTAGATGCAATCATGAAGGGTATGGAGAGGTTGGGGGATAGAGTTGAGACCATGGAGAGAAAGTCCTCTTTGGAAGGGCAAACAAGCAACACTACTAGGAATCCCAGTTTTAGAAAAAACCAAAACCCAAATGCTGGGAGGACTGGTCCTGATCAGAATATCAGACCTCCATTTCAAGAAAACTATGCAGAGGCCTCAACCACTAGTGAACAAGTAGAAGATCCCCACATCAATATAATGGGTTTGGACAGTGAACAACAAGTATTCTTAACACAAGATGATCAACAAGCCAAAGAATACAAACAATTCCAAACAAAGTCTGGTGAGTCATTTGATTTTAGAGAAGGGTATGACACAGTGATCTATGAAGTACACAAACAATACAAGTTAAGAAGTAGAACCATAGATGTACCTGAGAATACCAAATAAACAAACACCAAACTGCCCAAAAAATCTAGTGATAAGTTTGTCTTAACAGAGTCCTCAGATAAAAAACTCCAAAGGGAGGTCACAGTGGAAGATGTATCTGATATACAGCCTCCAATAAATCCTACATTTACACCGTCTCTTCCAACAGAGATCTTGGGCAGACCTCTAGAAAACAGACACAATTCAAGCTTACCCCAAAAAAGTGTACCTGACTAGGACAAGGTCACCCAAAATTCAGCAGAGAAGGAAAAACTTGCTGCTCACAATATAAAAATTCAGATGGAAAAGCCTTTCAATCTAGAAACAGAAATTGGCAAACTGAAAATAGCAATTCCTCTTTCTGAACTAGCCAAACATGAGGTCTTTAGACAACAAATTAATAGATCATTGCAAGTACCAGAGAATAGGGATGCAGTTAATATTCTGGATGATCAGCCAGAGCTAATTTTTGGCTCAGAAGTCAATGGAAAATCAGTGGATGGAGG